>APFE030022373.1:102957-134784 GCA_000404065.3 Pinus taeda
ACAGCTGGGTTGTAATCCTCTCTTCTACTTCTACTATCAATAAAGTTATTTGAGTTTTCCTCCATATACTTGTGTACTTGTAAATCTTGTATTTGTGAATGCAATTGTATGGTTAATGTACTTCTGATTCTGCATTGTTTATGGTATTATAGATCTCGATGCTTTGATGGTATTTTGCTACTTTGCCTCTATAGGTGTTCTTTGAAACGGGACAAGTGAGAAAGGAGTGGCGAGCTCTATCAAAGGAGAGAGGAAACAAGCAAGGAGCCAAGCGAAGGATTGAGGTTGGTGCTCTCTGCTTCTCTCTTATCTATCATCCATAAAGGAAAACACAAGTTACTTTAAATTATTTGTTTCTAAGATAGCTACCCGTCTTAGTGGGACTAGCAGATCAAATAGACACTAGTTTTCCCGGAAACACTGCTAGGAGTTGATTTCTGGTTATTGAACAGTAGACAAGGCCGAGTTGCTAGACATATAGCACAGGAGTCTTGGCCTAAAGGAAGGGAAATAGTGCAAGTTCTGTGGCAGTTTTGGACCAAGTTTGAAGGGCTGACGTGGACAGTGAGCAAGCCCTAACCAGAGGGTCATAACTTCAAATATAGGTACACAGGCCGGGTTGATTTGGGGACAGAAGTGATCGTCCAGACCAAAGGTATGTTTGTGCTCTTCCAAGTTGTGTGTTGATGTAAGGTTGATTGTCCAGGTTTGGAATAGAGTTGGTGGCATCCTAAGTCACATGACACGTCCTTAGGGGCCTCTGTCCCATATTTTGCATGTCAGACACAACACAACCCATAAAATGTGTCCTAAAATCAGGGCATGTGTTTGGGCCATGTCAGACATGTTCTCTAACATGTCCTAATTTTAGGAGACATGTCCCACAAAAATCCCAAAGTAAAAAAGCATAATATCTTAACTTTTTTCATTTTTCTATCAAATTCGTGAGGTGTTAGCCAACACGGATCTTAATGAGGAAGCCACTTTTGATGATGAGTCTCTTGAGGAGTCATTCTCCACACCAACAAATGCAGCATGAGATCTTGGATTGGGCATAGACGAGGAGGATGAAGCGGAGTAAGATGGCAGTGGGAGTGATGGTGATTATGACATGGAGGAGGACCTAGAATATTGATAAAGTCGTGACTAGTAAGTCATGACCAATGCCACTGACGAGCTATGATATTCCTATTTATTTTGTATCTACTCTATTTTGTATTTTCCAGTGGCATTCCCTCGGTATCTATGTAATACATTTTGATTTTGATGACTTAATGAAAAATCTACAATTTATGATTTTAATATCTAGGTTCTACTTCTAAAGTTCTAGTTTCTTATGCGCTTGAACAATTGTGAATAACATGAATAATGAACATTGAATTGTGAACATCATTGATATAGTAAATTAATAAACTAACTAGTACTAAAATTGTAAAATTGTAAATACTAAATTAGTAAATTACTAAGTAGATATCATCATGATTCATATCTGTAGATGTTCTAATTTCTAAAAAAAATGGAGTACAAGCATAGGGAATCAAAATGTATTCTCTATTGAAACAAGTATTTGTAAGAGATCTATTGCTCAAATTTCTTTAATAAAATTCTCAAGCAGAGGATTTTCCCAGTTGGGTTCCTTAGAAAAATATCGTTTTTTGCTACTGTGTGACTGTGATTTATTTTTGTTCCTATTCCACTACAAAATAAATAGAGATTATGTGTCTATATGAAAATAAACTAGTTTTCACATTGGTCATATTAGCAGTTGCATAATTTCGTGGATCTTCTACAATTGCAATGCAAGAAGTTACACATCTGGCAGAATATTTTGAGTCTCTAAAGAAAAATGCTAGAATTCTTGATGATCTCACAAAACAGAAGGATGTTGAGATTGGTATGCTACATTTCCTTCATGATGCTTTTAATAATGCCACGACAAAACTTGAGAATATGGAGATTAAGGATGTAAAGAAATCACATTTTGAAGGGCATGTAATGGTAGTAACCAATGGTAATAGGTTGGCATCAAACATTTCTCAACCTTGGCAATCCACTAATCATGTTGATTTTACAGATATATACAGTGCTCACTACTGAGATAGTAGAAGGAGGGCACTTGATGAGAATGAATCCGAGGAGCAAGAAAATGTATATAAAAAATAGATTGCTTTGTCGGATTGGAACACCAACAACCCTGTTCAATCGTCGAATTGTTGGGAACACTCACAAAGCAAAAAAATGCTCACCACTTTTCTAAATATCCATTAGTCTCCATGGTTGTCAAGATGCAAAGAATAGTGGCGTTACAATGCTTGTTTCTCTCAATCCTTCTGGTCTTAGCAATTGTTCCCTCTCATCATTGCACTATTCAAGGTGATTTAAGGCCTAATCTAGCGCACTACTCAAGGTGATCATAATCACACTTCAAATTTAGGGCATGATCTGCTGGATCAAACCCAGGGCATGTTGTATCTGTAATTTTCTCAGTTGAGCCATAATCACAAGACGAGAGCCCGAGTAAGTTCATATTTAATGAAGAAATGTTGATTGGGCAAAATTTGTTTGTGTCACTTATGATTGAGATTGGTTGCATAATTTTGCTTTTGTTAATTGTCTTAAGAACCTAGTTCTACATTTATTTAGTATATTTGCAATATGCTAGATTAATAAATTATCAAGTGCTAGGTTCAGATAAATTTAACATGGTATCAGAGCCCAGAACTTTGAAGATCAATCTTTAAATCACGCAGGAAGCCAAGTTCGTACATGGATCACCAGAGCTAGGTTCGACTGTGAACATATTAGGCCTAAAATTTTATTTGCAAGTCGAGAAGGTCATGAGACACACAACACAACTAAATATGGCACTGAAGAAAGACAACCAAAAAAAAATTGTACGCTTGTACAAAAACTAGGCAAAAGTTTGACAAATTAAATAAAAAAGGGGAGATGGTGGTGGCCAATAGTCACGATTTGTCAAAACCAACCCCCACACAGGCATTCAAGCTGGCACAACTTGCACTCGAGAGGCAAACAAGGTTGACAATGGAACAAATTGCAAGCACAGCTACCAATTGACCCAACTAGTTTCCGAAGAGAAGTTGAATCTAAGTAACTAGTCTGCATGCACAGATCCGAGCAGAGCAAAGCAAGTAAGGAGAAAGCTTGGGCTTAGAGATATTAGGGTTGGCAGGGTCCAAGCTGCGGCAACTACACGAACGTGGGGGGCTAGAACAGTTGATGGCGCAGGTGGAGAGGCCCGTCGACACAGGGGCAGCAAGTAGCTAGGTTGCAACCTGCAACCAAGCATGAGGGGTCTTCGCCAAGGAACCGCAAGAGCTCGGTGAGTCGACCAAAGAACAAAAGCAACTATGAAGAGAACAATTTAGGCACAAGTCAGGTAGGACGGTCAGTTGATAAGCCATAGTCGTCGATTAACGCATGCAAAAGACACTCAGCAACAAGAACACCACGCCAGCAGGTAGACAGAGTAAGGATGGTTGAGTCAAGATTTGCAGAGGAGGTTCAAGCTGTCTGAGTGTGTCACTGCACATCAGGGGCAGCAAGTATATGAGATTTCTTTTTCTTTGATAATGGCTTGTGATGTATTTTTACTTTTCTTGATTTACTTCTTTCCTTTATTATAATTAGTGTTCTCTATCATCAAACAGCTACCAAAACATTAAGAACAATGAGACAATAGGACACAAGATGTAGAAGATCAACCAGGGCCAAAACCTCTCCAACTTGAGAGGAAAACCCACCAGAATTCTCTCTTCTTATAGACCTTCAATTGACAAATTCCAAGACCTTTGACCCTTGACCAAGACCCTCCAAGACCAAGTCAAACCTTGCTTCCAGCAACTTCTGCAAATCTAACTTCCAACAGCTTCTTTTGCAATTTCGACCTCCCCAGCAGATTCTTCTGCAACTTCAACCTGCCCAGCAGATTCCTTTGCAACTTCGTCCTACCCAGCAAATTCTTCTGCAGCTTTGACCTGCCCAGCAGATTCTTCTGCAAAAACTCTAACCCTTACACGTGTGAGAAATGTTGGTGTATTCTTGCTCCTTTCTTCTTTGCTTGGGTGGATTCTCTCTCCTAGAGAATTCGGCTTCCAAATAGCTTTGCTTGATGACCTAACTTCACTTCTACAACTTGACTTCTTCTATTGCAATAGGAGCCCTAATTTATTTGCACGTGTGAAGACTATTAGCCCAAAAACAATCCCAAAAACTCGACTTTTTCTTTCTCCTTCGTCCTCTTCTTCTTTGCACTCCTTTTCTTCCTTGTGATTGAACTTGAGTGTGTAAAGTGTGTTCTCCAAGTGAGGTCGAGATCTCCTTTATATAGGCTTCTCATTAGGTCGAATTGCTCTTACTACGCCGACTTGTCCATGAGTGTAGGCCAACTTGATCATGTGAATAGGCCAACTTAAATATTGCATCATGACGAGGTCTTGGAGGGTCTTTTGACTCAAATAAAATTTCTTTCACAATATGTAACATGCCCAAATGGATCTTTAATACATGACGATGACTTTCTTGACTTGTAGACTCAATGACAAGCCCTAGAAGCTCACAGTGGGAGCTTGACCTATAAAATAAATTTCCTTGAGCATGAAACCCATGCCTCAAGAACAATAATAATAAATTTATTTTTCTCATTACATCAAATAAATAAAATCTTGATTACGTATGTCATTATGAAGACCAAACCTAGTTACATATTTCAACAGGTTACAATGTAGTAGTAGTCGGGACAAAAACAACCAATCCAAACCTAGCCAGAACAATCACCAGGAAGCTGCAGGTAGCCGTGAGAGTCTCAAGTATTTAGCAAACAAGTATTCGAGAAGCAGGCCAAAGGTGTGGTTAGGGCCCACAAAATTTGATAAAACAAAATAGCAATATTGGTGTGATTGGTGAAGGCCATCCCTCAGAGAGAGACCGTACCAATCAGAGTGCAACAATAAAACCTTTTCAACTGATTTTCTGATTTGGAGAGGTAATAATCGGTCTGAGGTCTGAGGGTAGGTTGGAGGGCACCTATAGCTTCAATCCATCGAAGGAGAGAATAGTGTTGATTCTCATAAAGAACAATCTATGGAAGTTTGCAAAAACTCAAGTTACACCTCCTACATATGCTACAGCATTGGCTGCCCATAATTTGAAGGATGTGAAAGCCAAACATATCATCATAGATGCGGTGAAAGATTATGTGATCCCTCACATATTAAGAAAGAAGAGTGCCAATGAGATGTGGACCACTCTTATGAGTTTATACCAAAGTGATAACCAGAATAGGAAAATGGTGTTTAAGGAAAAGTTAAGGAACACCAAGATGAATAGATCAGACACAATAGCATCATATCTCACTAGGATTCAACAAGTTCAAAATGAGCTTGACACTGTTGGGGTTGCCATGTATGAGAAGCTTCTAAGGATAGCCTTGAGCAAGCTTACAAAACAATGGGATACCTTTGTGATAGGTGTTCTAGCACAAGAGAAACTACCTGATTGGATCAGACTATGGGATGACATCACTAAGAGGATATCTGAGAGGAATCATTATCTAGCATAAAGTGTAAGAGTGGGGATGAGGAGAACCTTGCTTTTTCTAGTCTAGCAACAAGGAGCAAAGGTAAAGGTTCGAGAAGCAAGAATGAGGAGTCAACCTCACAACCAACAAAGAAGAAGAATTTGACTAAGGTCAAGTGTTTTGCCTGTCATAAGACGAGACACTATGCTTCACAATGCCTAGAGAGGAAGAAGGGCAAAAAGGGTATGCAATGAATTGTAGTTGTGCCGGCATAAGCTCAGGAAGAGTTTTACAGGAAGTTTGAAACTAAATTGTCACTTGTTTCCTACCTTTCCTCGAGCACCTTACCATGGGTGCATGGCTACTAAACAATGGTGCCATGACATATGACAAGGGCACAAGAGTTGTTTGACAGCCTAACTGAGTGGGACTCTAAACTGCATGTGGAGGTTGGTGTTGATACCAAACATGTAGTGAAAGGGTTAGAACAGTGAGATTCCAACTCAAGTTAGGAGGCACGTTGGAAGTGAAGGAGGTGCTACAAGTGCTATAACTCATGTGAAGTTTGCTCTCAGTGTCTATGATAGAGAAGAATGAGTTATGTGTAGCATTCCAAGACAAACAAGCATTAATCATATCCATGGGATCTAACTTTGATGAGGGCCACATCATTGGACTTAGAGAGAGCAACCTGTATGGGCTAAAGGGCAAACATATTTGAGTAATGGCAAGAAGCACAACAACGACAGAGAACAAGGAATGGGAAGCTTTGAAGGTTGACCAATGCCAAGAGATTCAACCTTCAAGTTGAGGTAGGGAGGAGCAGCTAGTAGATCCTTCCAAGTTTATCAAGAAGGTCTCTTGGAATAAGATGGCCTTACAAAGATGCTTAGGAACTGGAGGCTTTTAGGAACTAGTCCAAGGGGAGCAAGACTTCAACTATGTTTCCACACTAGGTGGTAAGGAAGGCTTCCAGTTTTGAGGGAGCAACCATGGCAACGGATGCAGTTCCAAGGGGCATAAGTACCTCCCTTGCTAAGAGGGAGTGTTGATTTGTAGTTCAGATAGGTGCTTCTGCACAGGCCTAAGTGTCTAGGCATGCAAAAGTCACCCAAAGTCTCCTTAGGATACTTGCTCAAGTGTGAGCAAGTTGCTAATGTGAGTTAGCCTAAGTTCTAACTTAAAAGAACACATAATTAATTATGTTGGCTAATTGAGCTAAAGAAACTTAAGAGAAGTGAAGTAAATTACTTTAGTGTTTATGTTGGAATCTCAGTCATTGATCTCAATTGAGGCAACATCTAATCTCGATTGTCAATCACTTTAGATATTAGGGTTAGGGATTTAGCTCAATGTAAAGTTATAAAAGCAAGGCTAAGAGAGAGAAAGACACACCTTGCAGCAACACAAGACATTGAGAAAGGCATCTCAGTCAGGAGTAGTGAAAGACTTTTATTCTAATGTATTGAGTTCGAGGAAGCACAGAAATGCAGCATTGGAGATCCAGAACAGCCAAGGAGATCAAGAACAGATCTAGAGCCTGATCTGCTGCATCAGATCCAAGGCATGTTGTATCTTTAATTTTCTCAGTTGGGCCATTATCCCATGATAGGAGCTCACATAAGTTCAGATTTAATGAATAGCTATTGATTGGGCAGAATCGGTTTGTGTCACTTGTGATTGAGATTGGTTTTATAATTTTGTTCCCGCTAATTGGGTTAAAAACCTAATTGTGCATTTATTCAGTAGATCTGCAATCTGCTATGTTAATATATTGCCGAGTGCTAGGTTCAGATAAATTTAACATTTTCTCATGGGCATCTTTGGTCAACATGTGCAAGCCGCACTATTCAAAATGGGGTATTGCAATTGAAGCATATATGTCTCACGACTGATATAGAGGCTATCTTTTGGTTGAAATGTCGTGATCCGAAGAATCTATTCTGCCCAATTCGCCCAGAATTGCACCTGACCCCAACAGCATAACATGTGATGGATCTCTTACATATGCGAGCAGCCCCACTAGAGGAGAACATGTCTCTAGGTATTTGGCCCTTGTGAGGAAATAACAACGCTCCTGTTTTACCAATCAATGAAACCCCCGACCTAGGCCCCAAAGTTGACAGCCGTTTGTAATCGTAATTATAAGCCATTTTATTTCGTTATCTGGCTAATGAATCGGGCCTGCAAGTTCTCTAAGATTTGACATGGCTGGATGGTGTGGTAAATATCTTGCAAATAATTATATTTTATCTTTAAAAATGAATTATAACGCACAAATTGGTCCAGGATAATATCCATTCAGAACAAAAGCCAGCATTTTGCCTTATTAACGCCTAAAGCAAATGGGCAGAACAAATTCGATTCAATGTAAAGAAAATTGTGTTTGATGGTGAATGGGTGCCTACCTTAAGATTGGTCTTGGTTTTGGTGGAGGGCGGCAGCTTCTCTCCGGAGTTCTTTGACAACAGCAGCGAGAGCCTCAGGATTAACGCCGTGTTCGCAAAGGGCGATGAGAACAGAGAGGGTGTGACGGTCGAGACCCGTCTGCAGAAAATTTGAAATCGAAAACGCCAAATCCAACGACTCCCTCGCGTTTTGTGCCGCTGTTCTATCCATCTCTGGCCAATTTTCCCAGAAGCTCAAACTCGATCGCACAGTATGTGACTTTATATGGCTACTGTCACGCCACAACGATCAATTTGCCAAAGGGAATGAACTGATTTGGAGAAGAGAATGCAATAAAGCTCCACCACTACTCCTACTTGGGCCCACGAAACCACAGTGGCAGCCATTTGTAAAACGTCAATGTTAGCGTCACAAATCGCTCCATTTGTGGTTACCGCCCCTGGATGGGTTAATTACGAGGTTTTAGATTGTTGGTTAATTACGAGGTTTTAGATTGTTGAAGAAAGTATATGTAAAATAGTTGTAGTTTATTTGTTAGAGAAAAAAGAAATTATTTTAACTTTTATTAGGTTAAAGATAATTTATGAGACACATTGTTTTTTTATCTGTTTGATGTATTCTGTGTTTTTTTCTCTCCACAAATGTTTCCAGCTTGTTTTTTGGCATAGTTTTTTAGTTGAATTTATTCAGAATTTCATAAGGATTTGTTGTAACCACAAGTTTGAATAGTGTATTTTTTATGATTTGAGTGTTTTAGAAGTTTTTAAGGGTGTTCAATCTATATATGTAGTCAAACACATTTTGATATGATATCTAATTGGTGTATGAGACCCCCTTGTTTGTGGGACAAGGGACCCATCTCCATGCAGCGATTTGACTATTAAACTCTACGAAGACATACATATTGTACCCCCTCTAATTTTGATCCTATTACCTCTTACGAAGAAACACATGCTCTTAAACACTGCTTGATAGGAGAGGCACTCTCCAACCCAGTATGGAAGAGATGTTGTAATATTTTATTATATTATGTTATCTAAACATTTTTATTAGGTCAAATTACATTAAAAAAAAACAAAAACAAAAAAATTAGTAATAATAATAATAATAAATAGTAATAATAATTATTCTAACTGGCCTAGATCCATCTTAACTCTGGATCTATCAAAAGACTGTAGAGGTCAAATCTCTTCATATGCAATTCCAAGGTGTTGAAACCATATATGTAGTCAAAAACACATTTTAAACAACCTTATATATGTTACTCAACCCTAAATTTTACTCCAAAACATATAATAGTTAGACAACGATACAAATGTTTTAGATTTTTGGACATATCTTTTGGTTAAATTTATTTTGTATTTGATTGGAATATGTTAAAATTGTAAATTTGAATTTACGATATATATAATTTGAGTATTTTAGGGGTTTTTGAGGGAGTTTAATTCATTTATATATTCAAAAACAAATTTTAAATAATGAAAAATTGCGATCTCATCAAAATTTATATTAGTGAATTTTGATTAGAAAAATTAAACTACACCATTCAAAATTATAAATTAAAATTATGAATTTTTTGCTATAATATATGAATAGGCGGAACTATGCAGCATATGGTTTCTGGCAACTACGGTTTCCCTAGTCGCTACAATTTTGCATGTCTAGGGCAAACAATTCGTGTCTATATTCACAGATCTAGCAAATAATTGTGTCTTGTTGGCTGACTTGTTGACAGTAGGAGATTGTCGTTGTCTCATCTCAACGGATTAAGATCCCATGGAAGCAGCCACAGTCGATTCAGAGGTATGACTGCTCTAGTTTGTTTTTAAGCAAGTGTGATCTCTAGTTTGAAATCGTTGCATCAGAAGGTGTTGTTCCCTCACCAATAATTGAAGTCGTGGCCTTTCAGGCCCTCGTAGCTTTATTGTCGAAAAACCCAGATCTAAGGTGCATGTAAAATTTGTGAAGAAAGAGGAGACTATTCCCATGGTGGCCCTTCTCATGGAGTTTCAAAGAACTTCCTTGGCATGTTCAAAACGAACTTTAGTGGGTAAGTTCACAGGAATGTGCCCTTCCCCAAGAGCTATGGAGCTATGGTTGAAGAAAACCTGGAAGTCATTTATGAAAAGTAATATCGAAATGGATGCATGTGGAAATGGGTTTTTTGCCTTCTTGTTTGAATTTAAGGAAGATAAAGATGTAATTTTTCGAAATGGACCTTACTTTTTTGGGGCCAGAGATATGTATTTGAACAAGTGGCCACTAGACTTTCATCCAAATGAAGATATCCCAAATGAAGTTTTTGTTTGGGTCAATCTCCCTCGGCTCCCGTTTTCATGTTGGAGTGATGATTGTCTGCAAGAAACCGAAAATGGGTTGGGGAAATATCAGTATATTGTTCAAACCCAAAGGATTCTAGTTTGCTTGTGCAAAAATCTACATTGAAGTACATTTGGAGAAAGGTTTGCCCTCAAAAATAAATCTCACGTAGGGAGAATGGTCCCATTATCAGACTCTTGATTACGAGCAATTACCTTTCAAATGCAGATTTTCCATGAACATGGCCATTTTTCAAGGGATTGCAAGCAGTTTCAATCCAGTAAAGGAGCAGATACAATATCAAGTCAAGGAAAGCAATGGAAAACTCAAAAGAAAAATGTAGGAACAAAGGAAATATGACAACATTTAAATCCCAATCCAGAGAGGGAAAAAATGTGGCTTCAACCTCAAAAAACCCTTTTGAGGTCTTGCAAACTCAAGAAGAAAATAACAAGACACACGAAGAAATCATATCAGAAGTACCACATAACAATAAGTGAAAAGGCGTTTTGGAGGAGGAAGAAGTAACTCCAAAAGCAGAGGAGTAAATTCATGAAAAAGAACTTGTAGAAGAAACAAATTCATTGGCAAAGGAGCAACCCTATACAAGGCTTAGATCAACAATCAAAACTCTCTAGTTTTAGAATACGTTGACAACTTTGTAAGGAATAGGGGGCAGAAAATGGGAAGCACACCTACAATACCAAAGGAATCAGAGGTAGGCCTCGGGAAAGTATTGATTAGATAGGCAAAAAAGAAAATGAATTAGGGAGACGAAAAAACCAGCCAAGAAATGGGAAGTTCCAAAAGAAGACAGAGGAGATACTCTAAGAAGGAAGTCAAAGAGGCAGAAGTAGAATTAAATAAAAAAATTGGAAGTCAACCTCAAATTAATCCTCTCTGGTTAATGAACCATACTAATGATGGAATGTAAATGCATTTATATCATGGAAGTATTCTGGAAAACCTATGGGTAGAGCGAAACTGAAATTTATGTATCATGGGGTAATTGCTTGAGAGATTGGATTGAGCCCTCATGCTCAATCGCAATCTAGCAAGGAATATTGGTAATCTCAAGAAAGATGGGTCGGATCCGAGCTTTATTTTTTAATAAAATTCTCATAACCATTTTTCTGGAAAAAAAATAAATAAATAAAATAATAAAAATAAATAAAATTTAAAAAATAAAAATTAAAAATTAAAAATTAAAATTAAAATTAAAAATAAATAAATAAATAAAATACTATATCAAGAAAGTATATATATATATATATATATTATATATATATATATATATATATATATATATATATATATATATATATATTATTTATTTATTTATTTATTTAATGGGAATATTCAATAATATGAGATTTTAGAACATTCTTGAACCGTGGGGTCTTCCAAGTGTCGAGAGGTTCAAATAATTTTTCACTTTAAAAGAGGTTTTCACCTTCAAGAGATTTGATCCCTCTCACCGCTTTGTAGAATCTAGAGTTAAGTTGGATCTAGACTAGTTTAATTATTAATTATAATTATTAATTTTTATTTTCATTATATTTTTAATTTTCATTATATTTTTATTTTTATTTTTGTGTAATTTTACCTAGTCAAGTCTCCCTTTATTATTTACCTCTCACGACATCTCCACACGCCTGAAGTCAATGTTTGTTCAAACACCACCCACTACATATTTATTCTTTGCACCATGCTCAAACTCTAGAGTTTTCCTCTTCCTTTTTTGGCTTCCTCGCTCAACAACTGGCCTCATTCGCTTTCCTGCTCTATTCTTGCAATCATCAACACCCATGTGCCTCTTACACATCCCACAAATCCCAATTACACCACCATGAGGCGTGAATGAGGGAGAGTCGGTCGTGCTGGCCATGGAAGGGGAAGAGGTCGCTTAGCCACTACCCCTGTTGTTGATGAAGACTGTGCTTTGTATGACAACATCATTCCAGATCACATTCAATGCCAGGGCAACGAATTAGAAGTTGAGGAGGTCTACCAAGGGTGGAATGCACATTGGGCATTCCGTAATATCATTTCCCATTGTCTCCTCACTTATGAACGAAAAAGGTTTAAGGCCACTAGTTGGATTGTTGAACTCTCTACTAGCAACAACCACATCAGCCCCTCCTTCCACCGCCTCTCCCGCAACCTGGGCATTTCTTTCCCTCCTCTTCCTCCCTTGGCCCTTGGACCTCTAGTCCATATATGAATCCAATTGTAGGATTCATAATTGCTCTAAAATAATACAACTATGGTGCATAGTTACAAAGGTTATACAATAAGTTTTTGGCTAATACATGAATACTCTATGGATTCTTAATGAATGTGAGATTTAGCCACTACGTAGTCGTGTTGATGTTTTGGGTAGCATCGAGAGTATTCTCACGTGCAAGGCAAGTGGGCTAAGTGATGAGAATTTGCACCCATATACCCATGGTAGTTTAATGACCCATGGTATTGTACCCTTTGGAAAAATATAAGTACAAGGGTGGGTGATTCATTCTTGTGGTTGGCAGCCACAACATGGGTGGAGGAGAAGGTCGAGTGGGCCTCAAACCTATGGGGTAAAGAGGGCATGTGGAAGGTGGTTAGCAAGAGCATAGATATGTCCACCGACATGACACATTGAGAGAGAAATTCTCTCAAGTAAAAAAGAGATTTGCATGAGTAATATTTCAGGTTTGTTGTGAGTGAGATACTCAGTTGTGTCGAGTCTAAGGAAAGAGCACAAAACAACAAAAGAAATCCAAATCAACCAAATGCAAGATAGATCTAGGGCTTGATCTGATAGATCAGGAGTATGTTTGTTGTGAGTGAGATACTCAATTGTGCCGAGGTTTAGGAAAGAGCACAGAGTTGCAAAGGAGATCTAGATCAACCAAATCAAGGATGGATATAGGACTTTGATCCATTGGATCGAGAGTATGTTTGTTGTGAGTGAGATACTCAAGTTGTGTTGAGTTTGAGGAAAAAACACAAAGCAAAGAAGGACATCTAGGTCAGCTAGATTAAGGATGGGTCTAGGGCTTGATCCGTTGGATCAAGCATATGTTTGTTGTGTTGTTGTACATGTAATTCCTTTGAGGGACATTATCCTAGTGATGGAGCACGAGTAGGTTCTAAGAAGAATTTAATGAAGAATTGTTAATTGGGAAAAACTTGTGTGTAATATGTTACTATGCGTGATCTAATTATTGGTTTTATAACTTCTATCATGCAAAATTTGTTTTGGTTAGGCACATCAATGTGTTTTAATTAATTAGTTAATTTGAGACTATCATCATATTTGGTGTGTGTCTATGTGTGTGTGAGCTAAGCCTACTGCCCAAAAATTGTAGCATGGTATCAAAGCATAGTCTCTAAGAAGATCAGGTTGTATATAAGACTTGCATGGGTAACAACTCTAAGAGGGAGCTATATGAACTATTGCAAGTAGCAATAGTGTTTTGAAGGCCTATGCTAAGAGAGTTCACTAAGTATGGTAGACTACTTGTATGGGCCAAGAAACCAAGATCAAGATGGTTTGAGGGTTGAGATAGTCATTGGAGATCCAAGTGAGAAACTTGGAGTGAAGGTCAAGCAAAGACCATGAGGGTTGAGATGGCTTGCAACCTGGAGTAAGAGGGAGTCAGGATTCAGAGGGAGTGAGCCTGCTCAGGAGGGAGTCAGTCTTCAAAGGGATTCAACAAGGTTAGAGAGAGTCGACAACTTAGAGGAAGACAACCTTCAAGTTTTAGGAAGTCATGGTAGAAGATAACCATGTAGGTGGGAGAGAGTAGTCTTCCAAGAGTCATGGTATGAGATGGCCATGTAGATGGGAGACAACGATCTTCCAAGATTGTGTCATGGAACAAGATGGCCATGCAAGAGCTCAAGAGAATTAGGCTTCTAGGATCAAGATGTTTTTGAAGAAGGGTCCCTATTATACAACAAGAATTATTTCCATGCCATATGGAGTAGTTGTGGTAATGGATGAAGGGTGGAAATATGTTCTAGGTTCAAAGGTAAAGCCACTTCCATGTGGTGTTGTAATAATACAACCCTTTCCAAGAGGGAATTTTGGTGTTTTGGGTAGCATTGACAGTATTCTTGTGCATGTGACAAGTGGGCTAAGTGATAGGACTTTGCACCCATAGGCCATGGAATTATGATGACCTATGGTATAGACCCATGGTATTACATCCTTTGGAAAAGTATAAGTGTAAGGGTGAGTGATTCACTCTTATGGTTGATAGCCACAATGTAGGTGGAGGAGAAATTTCGGTAGGCCTTACACTTGTGGAGGGCTAAGAAGCCCTGTGGAAGGTGGTTAGCAAGAGCATAAAGATGTGCAAGGACATGAGACATTGAGAGAGAGATTCTCTCAAGTAAGCAAGAGATCTGCATGAGTAATATTGTAGGTTTGTTGTGAGTGAAATACTTATTTGTGTTGAGTCCAAGAAAAGAGCATGAAGTAGTAAAGGTGGTCCAGATTAGCTAAATTGAGGACAAATCTAGGGTTTGATTTGCTAGATCAAGAGTATGTTTATTGTGAGTGAGATACTCAGTTGTGTCGAGTCGAAGGAAAGAGCACGGAACTACAAAGGAGATAAAAATCAACTAAATTAAGGACGAATCTAGGGCTTGATCCAGTGGATCAAGAGTATGTTTGTTGTGAGTGAGATACTCAATTGTGTCGAGTCCAAGGAAAGAGCACAAAGAAATGAAGGAGATCCATATTAGCCAGATCAAGGATGGATCTAGGACTTGATTCATTGGATTAGGAGTATTTTTGTTGTGAGATACTTAGTTGTGTTGAGTTCGAGGAAAGAGCATCGTGTTGCAGAGGAGATCCAAATCAACCAGATCGAGGATGGATATAGGGCTTGATCCATTGGATTAGAAGTATGTTTGTTGTGTTGTTATATATGTAATTTCCTTGAGGACCATTTTCCCAGTAAGGGATCCCGAGTAGGTTTTGAGAAGTATTTAATAAAAAACTATTGATTGGGCAAAACTTATGTGTAATATGTTACTATGCATGATCTAATTGTTGATTTTATAAGTTCTGCTATGCAAAATTTGTTTATGGCTAGGCACATCATCTTGTTTTAGTTAATTAGTTAATTTGAGACTGTTACCAAACCTAGTGTGTGTGTGTGCACTAAGTCCAATGCCAAAAACTCTAACAAGTTGCAAACTCTAGGTAGAAAATTAATAGTGTGGGACTCATTAATTAAGTATGAGCCTAAAAAGGTAGGTGGAAATTTATGGCAAACCTCTATCCCATCCTTCTTGATACCTAAATCGAAGTTTGCTTGTATTGGATTTTAAATCAACAATAAACACATACATTTGAAGATAAATCAAACTCAACAAGATCAAAGAATAACTATACAAAAACCTACTCCAATAAATTAGGTATTTGGATAAGCAAATTTGAACAAAGAATAGCTATACAAATACTTCAATAAATTAGTATTTGGATAAACAAATATATTTTTTTCATATTAAATTGGCACAAGTGTATTTACCCGTTCTAACTTTTAAATGACATAAAATGTAGTAAGTATGTAGTATTTTCTTCCTTATAACTTCTCTTAAAAATAATCATGACACTTCATGTATACTCCCTTATCGTTTAAAGTTCAATTTCCATTATAGTTCTTAATGCTTCTTGTAATTAAGGAACATTTATTAACAATGGTAATAATTTACCGAGAATTGTAACCTCAAAAAGAGAACTCTAGCCCAAAAACCCTATTTTTGCACAAAGAACTTAAAAATACACGTCAAAATCAAAAAGTGGTGATGTTGCATCACCCTTTTTTTAGAAGTAAAATTCCAACATTTTTCAATCATGACATTAAAAACCAAATATAACGGAAAACCTTAAAATTCCAAATTTTCAACTATTGCATTCAAGATCAAATAACATGACTCCAAAAAACCTTAAAATTTTGACATTTTTCAAGTGTGGAATTAAAACCAAATATCATGAGTACTTTAACCATGACATTATAAACCAAATACCATGATTAGGAAACCCTTAAGAATCAACACCTAAATCAAAGAATAATTCTACCAAAGGTAATTTTTTTTAAAGGCTAAAAGTATAACTCTTTTGAGTTCTTAGCTTAAGACAACTTGATCCATTTTCAATGGTTGTACCAAAATTGCAATATTTTTTTACTATGGTTTGTAAAATCATCATCTTTCATGAAAAATATTCCCCCACTATATTATATATATATATATATATACAATTTTTATTTTTATTTTTTATTTTAAAGAACAAATTAAATAACTAAAAATATATTTTTTCCAAACCAATTTTAAAATAATAATAATAATAATAATTTGAATATAATATACCCGGATGCAGGTGACAACCTAGCCATTTAATATGATTGGACTGATGGGCGGCGAGAGGATGGGCCACATGGTCGTCTGCGTTCCCTCCGATGCCAGCCTAAAACAAATTCATGGCGGCTTGCAAGCTTCATTAAATGGGTACTTTGGCTGAGATTTACCCATCATGCGCACAACAATGGATTCCACTCGCCATAATGCTGCTCGTTTCCCCTGCTCCATTGCATTTGTCCGCCTTAGGCTGCTGAGCCTTGTTCTCGCACTGTTACCGGGAGTCGTTGCTGGTTGGTAAGCTGTGTAGACCTTGGTAATGGGCATCACTTCTCCCAAACTAGGCTCTGCAATTTGACATCAACCCAACCTTCCCTTGCTCATCCTCTGTTCAATTTTTCAGCCAACTCCCCCACTGATAGCTCGACTTTGCATTCTGCCATGGCACACATTCGTCACCGAATGTGAAGTCGAAGAGGGGGATGTCGTGGTGGTAGTGTCCGCCCTCTTGCGATGCCTAGCCCTGAATCTGCCTCTGCCTCCCCTTCCCCTGACATTCCTAACCCATATGGCTCCTTCTCTAGCAGGTATCCTAATACCCACAATGGCCGTGGACGCGCACAACTTCAAGGTGCTAGCCGAAGAGATGCTGCTGTCCACACCACCAATTTTCCTCTCCCCCTTCACCTTACTCCCCACTCGACCCAATTTCGCTTTTGCAGCACCCTGAATAGACCTATCATTATAGCCACTATCACCATCATTTTCTCTGAAGGAAATGATCCACAGGATGCGCCGTCGGGGAACACTGGAGCGCAGCAACGGGATGCTCACAGGCTCAGGAGTGACCGTGATTCAGGCAAGCAAACGATGGACGAGGAGATGGTCACCTTGCATGGCAAGGCATTGGGTGGCGATCAACATGTAGCGGAAGGAAAATCTGGAGACACATAAACACCTGGTGGTAGAATGGTTGACACATCAGGGCCGCATGCAGTTACTGGCAACTCTGGTGGCCTTCAACCTGCTCATGGGCCTCAAACCAGTGTGTCGAAGGAGGAGGATGATTGGTATAAGTATGTGTGCCTCATAAAAGAGGAGACCGCCCTCGACGACCTCAAGTGATGACATTTGGCAGCCAGGTGTCACCCTTATGCCATATGGGTATTTCTTCTGCTAACTAACTATTTTCTGGAATGGTTGTTCTGATTAAACTTTCCTGGGTTTTTTGCCATGTTTTGATATTTCCTGTTTTTAAGACTGATAACCCATATGTGGGTATTTTTGCCTTCATGGACTGGTTTCCCCATCGATGGAGCAGTCAAGTTAATTTTTGACAGATGATGTTCAGTACTGCTAAGGCCTGTGCCTCAATGTAAACATATTTTGTTCCATATTAATAGAACAGATTTACTTAATAATATATATATATATATATATATATATATATATATATATATATATATATATGAACAGATTACTTAAAATGTATATATATATATAGATGAACAGATTTACTTAAATATATATAATTATAGTATATATATATATTATATATAATATATATAATAATAATAATAATATATAATAATATGTGACTTTAAAATATTTATTTAAAAAAATATAAATAATATTAATTAAATTAAAACAAATAAAAACCTAAAATATTATTATATTCTTTAAAAAATATAGAAGCACATATTAATTATAAAAAAAAATACAACAATTTTGAAAAATAAAATAATTTAAAGAAAATATATTAAAATAAGAATGAAAAAAAATTATAGAAAAATTGAAACAAATTAAACATATATATAACCAACAAAAGAATAAAACTTGAAATTTGAACATATATGTAAAAATTAAAAAAGGAAAAAAAAAACATATTAAATTAAAAAAATGTATTACCGATTTGCAATAGTAGAGGATGAGTTTTGCAGTAAAAGGAAGTGTTGACTAGACCCACAAACTACAAGCCAGTAACTAGCAATAAAAAAGGTGGTTTTTTACAATTTTTCCTATATTACCACGGTTACAACTGAAATCTCCTACAAAAGACCATAACTGCTAGTGGTCCCAACACAAAATCCATGGATGTCATTTTGGGTAGTGCTTTGAGCTGGAAAATGGTCAGAACGAAGGAAACAAGTGGTAAATCAAAAGACCAACTAAATATGATGCCATACCTTTGTGTGGATGAAGAGGAACAAGTGGGCGTTGAACTGGAAAATAACAATACCTTCTAGTTTTGGAGTGAGCCCTCTTTCCATCTCTCAAACTTGGCAATTTCTCAAGAAGCACTAGTCGAACCTAGGGTGAATGTGGGGGTTGATACTGAGGTAAGCATAGGAGCGAAGAAAAGGTAGGAGGCTTGGGAGACAAATGGAGGGATGGGAGCTTTTGTTTCAATTGTGGAACCATGGAATAGAGGAACTAGTCAAGGTCATGCTTGGGATTTATGGATTGGATGCATATTTTGGTAGATATGATCTAGGTTTAATCGAAACCCCATAACCCTCTTATTTTTTAACTACTTTCATCTGTTATTAGCCCTAAAAATGAAAATCCCCGCTCTCACCAACACATTGGTTCATCAAAGGGTCTTGTGGCCAGCGAGGGCCTCTTTTATATAGGAGAAGTCCCTCTCTCTTGCCCTCTATTCTTGACCCATTCACACAAGGAGAATAACTTTTTGAAGTATTTATTGGTGGAAGACGCCAAGTAAAACCAAAGGGTGTCATCCCCTGAAGGTAGGGTATATGAACCAACGATTGCCAATGCCTCAAAGTCTAGGAAGTTAATCTTCTGGTAAGGAGAAAGGGTGTGATCGAAAGAAATCTCGGTGTGTAAAAAGGGAAAAGAAAGTGAAGGTATATATCGAGTTAGGGCTAGATGTACCAATGTAGAGGGCACAAGAATTGGATGAAAAAACCTTAGTAGGGTGTGTCTGAGGTAGGAAGTTCAATCTACCCCCATTGAAAGACTTGTTGGCTAGAGATATAATGGTGACAATGAAGAAACCCTGGGGAGTGGCACAACTAGCGAGGGGTTGGATCCACCTGAAATTCCAGGACCAAGAAGATGCAAAAATGATCTCCCAAAAGGTATGGAAAATTGACTCCTCTTCGGTGATATTCAAATTTTGGACACCACTTTTTAATGCTAAATAGGGGATACTATATTTAGTACCTTTATGGGTTAGACTGTCATACCTCTCTCTGAATTATTGGGAAGAAAGGATATTCGAAGATTTTGGGAACAAATTGGGAAAATACCTAGAGCACGACCACTCATACTTGGAGATTAATGGTTATCGTACGAACTCTAGTTCTTGTGGATATTAGGGAGCGTCTATCGGCTGAAGTAATCTTGGGAGTTGGGGAAAAAATTACCATAGAAATAGATTATGAAGGCACCCCTTTCAGGTGTTGTAGATGCCACCAATATGTCCATCTGTACAAATAATGTGACCTCGTGATGTGTGGTTTGGCTCAGGTTTTCCCTTCTAACATGTTGGTCAACTGTCATAGAGAAAAGGAGTTGAGCCAATCCCAGGAGCAAAGAGGACATAAATATTTTAAGGCATGTCGTTTTGGATGGAAATTACCTAACTATGGTTCTAGGGAAATTCACGCATAAAGAAATGGAGGGAGCCATGCAACCAAGTGTAGCTTCAGGTACAGTCCCTAAACATCTCCCTTGTTCTCCTATTCCTGCACTCAATAATTTTAAATTATGTTGCACCCTTTCTGTAGGATGTAACGCTGATTCCTTTAGGAATTCTATGGCTCCCCTTTCCTAAGCCCCCACCTTAGGTCAAAAAATTTGTGTGCTCATGCCCCTGATTATGAGTGATTTTTCCTCTCTGACCACCTCACCATCCAAGGATTCATCCAACATGAGTGAAGTGAGATCTATGGCTTACAACCTTCACTCTCAGACTACAAATGCCAAAATTGAAAACTTTGTTCTTGGGTTGGGCTCACAATGTCTAAATCCTCTGGAAGGCCATGACTGGGGTGGAAAATCTCATTTATCAAAGATCAGGAATAAGCCATAGAATATGTAGCTATTGGAAAACAAAAATCCATTCAAGGGGCTCTTAAAGTGATGAAAGCCCCAAGTTGGGTTCTCAAATGACAACAATCTCTTTCAATTATTGAGGGTTAGCATGTCCCACCAAAAACATGCATTGAGAAGATTGGTGGAGATAAACAACCCAAAAATTATGTTCTTACAAGAAACACTTGGGGAAGGGATCTTTGTAATCAAATTTATTGAAGCTTTGTTGAAGGGATGGACACTTATAGGAATTGATGCAAATGGTAGATTCAGGGGGTTAGTGGTTGGATGGAAATGCAGGATATTTGTGTTATAAACTCATGGAGCATTCCCTCTGGTATTGGGATTGGAATTTTCTCTAAAGAGTTGGGGTCCTACTTAACCCTATTAAACATGTATGGAACCTCTCAAATCATAAAGGAAATTTGGGACAAACTGTTGGGTAGCTTTTTTATGAGAAGTGGAGATTTTGTCCTTGGAGAAGACCTAAATTTTTCGTTGGGGTTTTTCGAATCATAGGATCCTAGGGAAAACCCACACCCTCTGACTGGTTACTTCTCTAATAAGCTTGATCATGATGGTCTAGTGGATGTGGAGCTGGTAAGTATTTCTCCCACTTGGAGAAACAAGTGGACTACAGACAATAGAGTGGAAAAATGTATTGATCGTTTTATGCTCAGGGAATATCTTGTTAATTAATTTACATTTATAAAACAATGGATTCCGGTGGAGGGCATATCAAATCACTCTCCATTTTTTTTGGAAATAAAATGTGCTTCACAGAAATATGCTAGCCCTTTTAAGATGAATTTGGACTGGTTGAAGGAGGATGAATTTCTTACCCTTATTCAACAACATTGGAAATATTTTGACCCTTGACTTGGTTGCTCAACTGCCTCTCAATTTGAGACCAATTCGAAACTTATTAAACATAAGAGAAATGTATGGGCTAAAATGAAAAAAAATGAGAGATACAAGAGTTGTTTGACATCGTAAACATGATTCAGAATATGGCTAATTTGGAAGGCAATGGTTTTGCATATCAAGAGTCTCGTGAAGAGATTATTAGGCTGGAAAAACAGAGGAAAGATCTCTTAGATTCTAGAGAGGTTGAGTGGAGACAAAGGAGTAGAGCCATCTAGCTGCAGAGTGGAGACAAAAATACTAATATTTTTTAGGCTTATTCTAAAGCAAGAGATTTGTACAACACTATCTAGAAGTTCCAAGATAATGAGGGAAAAGAGGTAGAGCACTTTGAAGGCCTAGTTGATATGGGTTGAAGACACTTAAATTTTTTATAAAGAGCTCTAGAAGAAGCTATTACAAATGAAGTAATTCAAATGACTCAGTTATTTCCTAGGTTTGTTGAGGAAGAGGATAATGAAGCTTTGATGAAAGAAGTATCATAGGAAGAGCTAAAGAAGGTATTGCATAACTTCTAAAAAGATAAAATCTGTGGTCCTAATGGATGGGCTATTGAATTTTTCTTGGAGTTTTTTGACATGGTGGGGAAGTATCTGCTACAAGTTATTGAAGAATCTATAAAGGTAGGTAAGATGCTCCTTGCTTTCAACACCACTTTCATAGCCCTCATTCCCAAGGTGGACTCCCCGGCCTCCTTTGAATACTTTCGCCCTATATCGTTTTGTAATGGCATGTATAAGGTGATTGCAAAAGTGATTGCATGTTGCCTTAAGTCCATTCTATCAAACACCATCTATATGGAACAATTTGGCTTTCTAGAAGGGAGACAAATCCATGAAGCGATTAGGGTGGCACAAGAAGGCCTACAAAGTATAAAAAATTGAATTTGAAAGGGGTTGGAATTAAAATTGATCTCTCTAAGGATTATGATAGAGTAAGTTGGATCGTTATCAGACTTCTTCTTACTCACGTGAGTTTTAGACCGACCTTCATTTCTTGGATTATGTGTTGTATATAGGTTGTCTCTTTTGATGTTTTAATAAATGGATATGCATCTCCTTCCTTTCATGCCAAAATAAGGCTTCATCAAGGTTGTCCCCTCTCCCCCTTATTCTTCCTTCTTGTGACTCAAGGGTTGATCAAATTACTAGCAGAGGCAAAGAGGCGAGGGGATTTTCATGCTATTCTAATATCCATAGCATTGGATTTAAGTCACCTCCTATTCATGGATATCATTCTCATATTGTGCAATGACTCTTAAAGAAAGGTGGAAAAGTTATATGATATTCTGACACTATTAAGTAAGGCCACAAGTATGTTAATCAACCACATAAAATCTCAAATTTCTATTCATAATTTGGATAAAGAGGACTCTTGTCGACTGGTTTCTATCCTCTCTTTGGATGTCAGGCCATTTGATGATGTTTTAAAGTACTTAGGTTTTCACCTTAAGCCAAACATTTAGAGAAATTCAAACTAGGTATGGTTGTTGCAAAAGGTGGAAAATAGACTGAAGTGTTGGAGCTTCAAATGGATTTCAAGAGCAGGCAGGCTAGTTCTCATTAAGTCAGTTTTGGAAGCCATTCCAGTACATTGGATGTCGTTTACATGGATACCTAAGGGTATTGTAGAAAAATTAGAAGAATTTGTAGCAATTTTTTATGGTCTAGTAGGAAGGGGAAATAGATTTTGCCATGGGTTAAATGGGATAAGATAGAGATGCCCAAGTCTCTGGGCAGATGGAGCCTAAAAACATATTTTTATTCTCAAAAGCATTAACAATGAAAAATGGTTGGAGACTTATCTCTATGCAAAGCCTCTAGACATTTTTAGTCATCCAAAAATATATTGCCCTTGCCTTGCTAGAAGATCGGATAAGGAGAATTGACAAACCTCGTTCAAACATATATGTTATCTAGTGGGTTGTACTAAATTCCTTTAATATTATTATCAATGGGCTGCTCTGGAAGGTCGAAAAAGGTAACAGAGCAAAAATTGGACTTGATCCTTGGCTTGGGGGTAGCCAAAATCATATCTCGCCTCAACCTCTCATTGATACTTTTTGTGATAGCGGTCTCTCCAAACTCGCTCGCATAGGAAATTCGACTAGAACCACTATTTGGAGACAAGGATAGATGACGACAGACAATTTGGGCTTAGAGGAAATCTTTCAAGAGTTACCCTAGAATGACTATGTAAATTCTCTTTATATAGGTCATATTAGGTTGACTGACAAGGAAGACAAACTTATATGGAGCCTTTCCCATTTTGGTGTTTATACTCCCAAACTTAGCTACATATCTCTACTTGCCGACTGAGTCCCAAAAGTGGTGGTGGAAGAAACTTTGGAAATCCAAATGCTCGACTGAGTCAAGTTTCTTGATGTGGTGCTTGATTGAGAAAAGGGTTCCAGCCTAAGATGTGCTCCAATGAAGGTTTGTGATTAGGCCTGGATGTTGCCTTTTGTGCAAAAATAGTGAGGAATCAATCATCCATGTATTCCTAGAATGCCCCTTCAACAAAAGAGCTTGGGCTATATGTCAAGAGGTAGTGGATCAACTTGAATAGTGGGCTAGGGAAGATATGGAAGGCTCTTGGAGGAGGTGGCTCCAAAGTCCCTCCTCTCGCCCATATAAATCTCTCCCTTTGATTATTTATTGGTGGGTTTGGCTAGCTAGAAACAAAGCTATTTTTCAAGACATTTCATCTTCTCCCAAACATATTGTTATAGAAGCCCTTGTAATTCTTAGTCATTTCCATAAGGAGAAAGGTTCAACTCCTACAAGACTCATTTGTGAGGAATCCCTTGATCAATCTTACCCATGGGCATATTTTTATAGAGCATCATGTGATGAGGCTAAAAAAAACAAGGACAATTTTGTTCTTTACCTATCTTATTCACATTTTTATCATGTTAAAATGAGACTTGGTCCAAGGAAAAACAACTAGGCATAACTTATTCCTTACATAAATCTACTACTCTATGCTAAAGAAAAGGGTGTTTCTCACTTATAGATTTATGGGGACTCTAGGTTGATAATAAATTGGCTAAATGGAACACAAATATGCAAAAATATACTTTTGGCTCCGCTTGTTGATGATACTATAAGAATAAAATACAACTTCACTTACACCTCCTTTTCTCATATTTACAGGGGACACAACCAAATTGCAAACCAACTATCAAAGGATGTCATAACATTGGAAAATATATATGGTAGATTCTCGAACAACGTAATGACAATAGAAATGAGTATTATTATTAGCCTTTTAGGGACCCCCTGGAAAGGCAAGAATGAACTATGTTTACTTTCAATCTTTTCTGATTTTCTAGTTTTATTTTTGAGCATCATCATAGAACTATTATATAGAGGATGCAAGTCAGTGGTTCAACAGGTCCCATTGTACACCGATATATAGATCTGAATGGTTCCTCCAATAGTCAAAGGTTTTTTTTTTTTTTTTTTTTTTTTTTTTTTTAATAAATAAAGCTTTACAAGCTTATTGAACATACATCTAACTCAACTTGAATACACCCCATTTTTTATTTTTTTTAATAAATAAAGCTTTACAGGCTTATTGAACATACATCTAACTCAACTTGAATACACCCCATGTGTATCTACAAAATGTAATTTTGGATAGTTTTCATAATGGATGAAAATTACAGTTTTTAATCTGAGGAAAAAAAATCAATTTTTAAAAATTGAATATTTATAAAGAAAGAAAAACATGTGTTATATGTGATATATGTTTTATGTTGCGAGGAAGGGATGATGCCCGATGGGCGGTGTGGCCAGCTGCATGACCAAACTTGAGGGCAAAGGGGAGATAACGATATTACCCCTCCCCCAACACAATGCATATAACAATATAACACTTTTTTTTTCTTTACAATATAACACTTTTTTTTCTTTATTTATTTTCTGAATTCATTTTTTTAATATTTATAATTTTTCTTTTTTCTTATAGTTTTCTTAATATATATATATATATATTATATATATATATATAATATATTGAGTTTTTTAATTTTAATTTTTATTCTATATTTCTTTAAAAATATATTATTATTATTTTTTAATTGTTTATTTTATTTTTTAAAAATGTATATATATATTTCCATTTTCTCTTTTTATGATTATTTTTTATTTTTGAATGGCTTTATTAGTATTTTTTGTTTTGTGTGTGTATATATGTGTTATGTGTTGTTTTATTTTGTATTTTAATATATTTTTCCTTCATTTTTTAATTTGATTTTAATCATATTTTTCCCTTCATTTTTTAATAGTGTTTTTCAATATATTTTTTAGATGAGAAAGAGTAATTGTTTTTAATGTATTTTTCCCATTTAAAAAAATATTTACAAATTTTTTTCTCAAAATTTTAAATGTAATTTATTTAAAAAATAAACAATTAAACAAAAATTATGTAACGTCACTTTTAGATTCATAGTCAACTTTATATTTATATTTATATTTTTGACAATATTAATGGTTAAGGTTGTAATGTCAATTAAATGATAATTTTCACCATAAAAATAAAACAAGGGCTACATAATAGCTAGTACCTGCTGCTGAGCTTAAACATAGGTTAATTAAACTAAAAAATAACAAGTATAGTATGCAACATTGTTGCTTGGTACCTGCCTCCTATGCAAAAATAATTGATAACAATTATTGAATGTTTGAACAAATTCATAAATCTAATAATGAAATATGTTTGAATACTATGAAGGAAAATAACATAAATGATTAATGGACTAGATAACCTTGGAGCAAAATAGAGATAGGTACATTGATAAATTTGGATGAAACATTAGCTCCAACATGATCATTTGTTACAAAAGTTAATAGTTTATTGAAATTTGCTTGTGTACATTTTATTCCATCTTTAGCTTATGAGACCAAATAAGGAAGATAAATTACAATGTCCAGTATCTTTATATTAAATAATGTATATATACGATATAAATACAATATTTATTTTTAAAAGCTAATTATTGTAACAAACTATTTATTTGATAGTAAATTTAAACACATCCTAATTCAACAACAAATAAATAATCCATGATAGAATTTCTATGTCGAAAAAATCAAATTAATATGAAGTATCCCATGATGTCTTAATCTCGTTGACAAAGAATTCATATGTTAATAAAATATCTAATATAAAAATTTACAATGTCTAATATATTAAAATAAAAAAATTTACTTACACAGCGCTCTTAAGTGTGCAGTGCAATATTAATTATATTATATATATATATATATATATATATATATATATAGTTATGCTTAAAAATTGTGAAGACAAAAAAGAACATCTTATTTATTATTTGTTGACTTAAATTGTATTTTTCATTTTGCATTATGATTCAAAAATTGAATTGTGAAATTATTTAATATAGGTAAGGTTTATTGAGGAAAGAGGACACTTGGCAATGGAGTTGTCTTTAGTGTGACTTTTTGGACATTTTGGTGATGGAATCCGATGAAAATTTTGAGGTGAAATCCTGCTGTGTGTTATTTCAACTGGGTTTTTTTACTATATATATGGATTTAGCACCCTGGAAAATCCCTAGGGCACTTTGATTATGCAAGGGTTACCCATCAAGCTTATGATTTCAATAAATTTTTGTCGGACCGGAAAAACCCACTGGAAAAGCTTCCAAAAAGTGTCACTAAAGACAATTCGCTTGGGAATTAGAGCTTTTTTTTGTTTATATTTTTTTTGTTTATATTTTTTAATTCTGAAATTTTAATTTTAAACCACATAAAATTAGTCATCCACTAATAAAAAATTAGAAATTCAAATTTAATTTTTTTAAAAAGGCGTAGCCTATTTTAGAAGCAAAATGGCATTTTTCACGACATTTTTTCTGGTTAATTTTAATCAAAATCCGGCAGAGATCTTTAAAAACTTGAGTTTACGTTGTTTAATATGTAGAATTCTAGTGCCCAAAAGGTTTTCTAGGGTGTTGAATCCATTTATGCATTTTAAACAACAAAAAATCATATTCTTTCTTGAAATTGTTTTACCAGGTGAAAAAGTCTATTTCTCAATAAGTTAGACTATGCCTTCAAAAAATAATTTTGAATTTCTAAAAAATTAAGTTTAATATTTAATTTTACCAAAACTTTAATAAACTTTGGAAATAGTTTTTAAAATTTTGTAAATTAATTAAAAGTCAAAGCATTTTGACCCAAACTTATTACAATATGCTCTCTTTTAGCGTATATAATAAAGATAAATATTTTATCATAAAAATAAAACAACTAATAAAATATTGTATTATTGAATGTCATTATCAAAAATTAAGAAATCAAATTAACGAATATTGTTTATATTAACACACACACACACACACACACACATATATATATATATATAAGTCATCTTAATGGAGAAAAACTATAATTTATGAAAATGGAAATAATAGAAATAGGAAAAAAAATATAAATAAAAAAATAAATAAAAACTAAAAACAAAATTAGTAACTAACAAAAATGGAGTTACTAAAGAGGCCCATAATAAGACCTATCACCTTACAAATAAATAAATTTAAATAATAATAATAAATTAACAAGAAATGAATTCAATGTTAAACTATGGATAAATTTTTTGGTCAAAGACAAACTAATATGCAGCCAAAGCAAAATTGAATATGTAACACCATGCCTGCGACGAGTATAATAAAGGTTAGACAAATTTGAAAAACACTTTAAAAACAAGCATTAAAAAATAAAGAAATAACCAAAAGCTCTTAGCTCAAGTAGTTTGGTGAACAATTTGTTTCCCTAGTTGCTTGGGTTCAAGTCTTCGAAGACATGTTGTAATTAGCCCGTTAGTGACATTTATGAAATAGTTGTGTCTAGTGTAATAATGACAGTAAATCTTATTGAACTTATTGATTCTCCATAAATTCTCATTTTGGTTTTAAAAAAGGAAAAACATAGGGGTGCTAGGAGGGGGAGGGATGCTCTATGGCTCAGGGGAAGTTAAAGTTGCAGAGTGTTCATGGGGCTTAGAATGCATGACAAACAACCAAGTTGAAGCTTATGCTCTCTACTGGGGGATTCAGTTAGCCAAAGAAAATTAGGTAGCTTCTCTCACTGTTTTTGAAGACTCCCTCCTTATTCAACATTTAGTGAAGGGATCATCTCCAAGGGAAAGAATATTAGAAAGTATTATGAAAATAATTAGGAAAGAAATGGAAGGGTTCTCTTCAATAACATATTTCCATGTTCTCTATGATCTCAATAAAGATGCAAACTTATGTGCTAATGAAGGGTGTAAATTGAGATTGAGAGATTTAAAAATCAATGGTTGAGTCATGTCCTCTCCTATTCCTTAGAGCTAAATGGATTGGCATTGCATAATTATGAAGGATTGCATTATCAATCAATTATAGTATGACATATAAATTTTGTTTTTTGGTGGGTCAGTTGTTTAAGGTATATACCTACAAAACCCCATTTTCTGTTGTCTGGTTTGGAGTTCCTCTAGAAAATTTTGTAGTTTTGTTAGATTAGAGGGTTCACGAGAGAAAGAGAGAGAGAGATTTGAACCGATGAGTTTTATTAGTTTTTGTAGTCATGGTATTTGGTTTTTAATGTCAAGGTCAAAAAATGTTTGAAATTTAACCCTAAAAAAGGGGGGTGATGCTACATGACTACTTTTGCATTTCAATGTGTTTTTTCATGTATTTCAGAATCATGATATCTGGTCTTCAATGACATGGTTGAAAATCTCTATTTTGACCCTAAAAAAAGAAAAAGAAGAAGAAGAAGAAGTTGATGTTGCATCATCAATTTTGCATTTCAGAATGGTTTTTCATGACTTTTATAGTTATGATATTTGGTTTTCAATGTCATGGTTAAAAAATGCTAAAATTGTAACCATGAAATAAAAAAAAATAGTGATGTTACATCACCACTTTTCAAAATCAACATGAAAATCATTATTTGATGCGACCTCTAAAAAATGAGAACTTGGTAAAATTCATGCTAAGTTGATAACATTGGTTATTTTGCAAAAGTGCAAGGGTAAGAGGTTGTGAGGAGATATCCAATTGTGAAATTTGCCATCTATAATCAATCCATGGTTAATTATTTGATTATTCAAAATTTATAATCGTTTTCCTCATAATTTAATTAAATAATATTACAAATTTTAAATTTAACAATACAATATTTTTAATATATTATTAATTTTATAAATATTAATAATTATTACATTTATTGCATCCATTTCATAAGGAGTTTGTTTGTTTTTGTTTTTGTTTTGTTTTTTTTTTGACCTGGAGCGCTGCCATGAAGCCCTAGCCTGCGCTTCGGTGCCTCTGTGCCCTTGATCCCTCTACTCTGCGTCCCATGGCTTTGGGCCCTCTACCCTCCTGCATTGTTCCTGCGTTCCCCTCTTGAATTCATGTGTCTCTATGCGCTCGTCTACTGCTGAGCGGGGCTAGTAAGTTGGGTTCGCCCCCATGGAGGTCCCGGGCTCACCCCAGGCAAGCCCCCCTTGCCTTCTTCTGCCGAAGCCTTCTCTCGGCTCTTGGCCGGTTTGCCGCACAAGAAAAAGAGTGAAGCAGCCAAGTTTGTCAAGAGGCTTGAAGACATTCCTGAAATTTCTCTGCCGCTAGAGACTTCGATTCAAGTCGCCCTCTCTTTGGCTGAGCGGGCTCTTGTTGGCCAGTTCACCGGTCTATGGTCTTCTCCTAAGACCACTAAGACCTGGGTCAACAAGAACTGGGCTCCTCTAATCAAGAGTAACGTCACCACTTACTTCTTAGGACGAGGGTTCTTCATCTTCAAATTCACCTCAAAGGACGATAAGGACCTAATCTTTCAGAATGGCCCCTATTTCATGGGCCCCTAGGGCCTGTATCTCAACAGATGGACGTCGGATTTCGACCCTACAATCGATGTTCCCACGGCTGTCCCTGTGTGGGTCAGACTCCCTAACCTTCCAATGCATTGTTGGAACTGGGACTCGTTGAAGCACATCAAAAACGCCCTTGGGAAATTCGTAGATCGGTCAAACAAAAAAGATCAATATGATTGTGCCCGTATCTGCATAGAAGTAGATATAGAGGTGGGTCTCCCGGAAGCCATCAAAATCAAAGTAGGAAACTAGACTCATTTGTAGAAGCTAGATTATGAGCAGTTTCCTTTCAAATGCCGAAAGTGCCATGTCTACAGTCACTTCGCTAGAGGATTCCCAACCAATGTGGAACCAAACAAGGGTAAAGAAGAAGGCTGGAACCAGGTTAAGCGCGCCAGGAAAACCCAAAAGTAGGTTGGTCCAAATGGAAGAGGTCCCCTCCAGGCCCCTCCTCGGCAACCCCCTTCCAGAATGGACCAAGAAAATAAATTCGCCCCTATAAGCTCACAAATAGAGGAACCACAAGATCTAGACAACCAAAAATCAACCCCACCCTCTAAAGGTACCCTCTCTTCTCCCAAGGGGGCAAGCCTTGCTGATAGTTCCAAAGGAAATATTGTTGAAGTAGAGGAAGATGAGCATGAATTGGATGACTCGGAGGAAGAAGGGGAAATAGAAGAATCCCAAGCTTCGATAAGGAGATCCACAAGAGGCCACAAAACAAATCAGGAAAAAAGAGAGCAGGAAACTTTCAAAGATAAGCTCCAAGGCAACCAACCAACCCTTGAGAAGTTATTAGCATTAAAAACAAAGATGGCGAGAAACCAGCCCCAAGGCTCAAAGGGAGCAAACCAGAAATACAAATGATGAAGATAGTCTCCTAGAACTGTAGAGGTATGGGGAGCAGAACCAAAGAAGAAGCCATCAGAAGTTTAATAAGAACAAAAGCTTCTGACATACTCCTGATCCAGGAGACTAAGCTGGAAGACTATGTCTTCCTTCACGCTAGTAAGAAACTCTGGAACAAATGTGAGGCAAAAGCAATCTTTGCCCGTGGGGCTTCCGGTGGGTTGGGCACTCTTTGGAACGCTAGCAAATTCTCAGTCGTTTCTAAGACCCTCAACACTCATTGGCTGCTCTTAAAACTACAACATCTAGACTCAAAAGAGATTATTAGTCTCTTCAACATGTACATCCCTGTCAACTGTGGGGAAAAAAGACCTACTGGGAATCCATAAGAAACCAAGTAGTTCTCGTTAATCTAGACAATACCATCAATGTAGGAGATCTAAACCTCACTCTCTTATCAATAGACAAGAGAGGAGGCAGCA
>APFE030022373.1:134794-167895 GCA_000404065.3 Pinus taeda
CCAAAATAAGGCTTCATCAAGGTTGTCCCCTCTCCCCCTTATTCTTCCTTCTTGTGACTCAAGGGTTGATCAAATTACTAGCAGAGGCAAAGAGGCGAGGGGATTTTCATGCTATTCTAATATCCATAGCATTGGATTTAAGTCACCTCCTATTCATGGATATCATTCTCATATTGTGCAATGACTCTTAAAGAAAGGTGGAAAAGTTATATGATATTCTGACACTATTAAGTAAGGCCACAAGTATGTTAATCAACCACATAAAATCTCAAATTTCTATTCATAATTTGGATAAAGAGGACTCTTGTCGACTGGTTTCTATCCTCTCTTTGGATGTCAGGCCATTTGATGATGTTTTAAAGTACTTAGGTTTTCACCTTAAGCCAAACATTTAGAGAAATTCAAACTAGGTATGGTTGTTGCAAAAGGTGGAAAATAGACTGAAGTGTTGGAGCTTCAAATGGATTTCAAGAGCAGGCAGGCTAGTTCTCATTAAGTCAGTTTTGGAAGCCATTCCAGTACATTGGATGTCGTTTACATGGATACCTAAGGGTATTGTAGAAAAATTAGAAGAATTTGTAGCAATTTTTTATGGTCTAGTAGGAAGGGGAAATAGATTTTGCCATGGGTTAAATGGGATAAGATAGAGATGCCCAAGTCTCTGGGCAGATGGAGCCTAAAAACATATTTTTATTCTCAAAAGCATTAACAATGAAAAATGGTTGGAGACTTATCTCTATGCAAAGCCTCTAGACATTTTTAGTCATCCAAAAATATATTGCCCTTGCCTTGCTAGAAGATCGGATAAGGAGAATTGACAAACCTCGTTCAAACATATATGTTATCTAGTGGGTTGTACTAAATTCCTTTAATATTATTATCAATGGGCTGCTCTGGAAGGTCGAAAAAGGTAACAGAGCAAAAATTGGACTTGATCCTTGGCTTGGGGGTAGCCAAAATCATATCTCGCCTCAACCTCTCATTGATACTTTTTGTGATAGCGGTCTCTCCAAACTCGCTCGCATAGGAAATTCGACTAGAACCACTATTTGGAGACAAGGATAGATGACGACAGACAATTTGGGCTTAGAGGAAATCTTTCAAGAGTTACCCTAGAATGACTATGTAAATTCTCTTTATATAGGTCATATTAGGTTGACTGACAAGGAAGACAAACTTATATGGAGCCTTTCCCATTTTGGTGTTTATACTCCCAAACTTAGCTACATATCTCTACTTGCCGACTGAGTCCCAAAAGTGGTGGTGGAAGAAACTTTGGAAATCCAAATGCTCGACTGAGTCAAGTTTCTTGATGTGGTGCTTGATTGAGAAAAGGGTTCCAGCCTAAGATGTGCTCCAATGAAGGTTTGTGATTAGGCCTGGATGTTGCCTTTTGTGCAAAAATAGTGAGGAATCAATCATCCATGTATTCCTAGAATGCCCCTTCAACAAAAGAGCTTGGGCTATATGTCAAGAGGTAGTGGATCAACTTGAATAGTGGGCTAGGGAAGATATGGAAGGCTCTTGGAGGAGGTGGCTCCAAAGTCCCTCCTCTCGCCCATATAAATCTCTCCCTTTGATTATTTATTGGTGGGTTTGGCTAGCTAGAAACAAAGCTATTTTTCAAGACATTTCATCTTCTCCCAAACATATTGTTATAGAAGCCCTTGTAATTCTTAGTCATTTCCATAAGGAGAAAGGTTCAACTCCTACAAGACTCATTTGTGAGGAATCCCTTGATCAATCTTACCCATGGGCATATTTTTATAGAGCATCATGTGATGAGGCTAAAAAAAACAAGGACAATTTTGTTCTTTACCTATCTTATTCACATTTTTATCATGTTAAAATGAGACTTGGTCCAAGGAAAAACAACTAGGCATAACTTATTCCTTACATAAATCTACTACTCTATGCTAAAGAAAAGGGTGTTTCTCACTTATAGATTTATGGGGACTCTAGGTTGATAATAAATTGGCTAAATGGAACACAAATATGCAAAAATATACTTTTGGCTCCGCTTGTTGATGATACTATAAGAATAAAATACAACTTCACTTACACCTCCTTTTCTCATATTTACAGGGGACACAACCAAATTGCAAACCAACTATCAAAGGATGTCATAACATTGGAAAATATATATGGTAGATTCTCGAACAACGTAATGACAATAGAAATGAGTATTATTATTAGCCTTTTAGGGACCCCCTGGAAAGGCAAGAATGAACTATGTTTACTTTCAATCTTTTCTGATTTTCTAGTTTTATTTTTGAGCATCATCATAGAACTATTATATAGAGGATGCAAGTCAGTGGTTCAACAGGTCCCATTGTACACCGATATATAGATCTGAATGGTTCCTCCAATAGTCAAAGGTTTTTTTTTTTTTTTTTTTTTTTTTTTTTTTTTAATAAATAAAGCTTTACAAGCTTATTGAACATACATCTAACTCAACTTGAATACACCCCATTTTTTATTTTTTTTAATAAATAAAGCTTTACAGGCTTATTGAACATACATCTAACTCAACTTGAATACACCCCATGTGTATCTACAAAATGTAATTTTGGATAGTTTTCATAATGGATGAAAATTACAGTTTTTAATCTGAGGAAAAAAAATCAATTTTTAAAAATTGAATATTTATAAAGAAAGAAAAACATGTGTTATATGTGATATATGTTTTATGTTGCGAGGAAGGGATGATGCCCGATGGGCGGTGTGGCCAGCTGCATGACCAAACTTGAGGGCAAAGGGGAGATAACGATATTACCCCTCCCCCAACACAATGCATATAACAATATAACACTTTTTTTTTCTTTACAATATAACACTTTTTTTTCTTTATTTATTTTCTGAATTCATTTTTTTAATATTATTTTTCTTTTCTTATAGTTTTCTTATATATATATATATTATATATATATATATATATATAATATGAGTTTTAAATTTATTTTTATTCTATATTTCTTTTAAAAATATATTATTATTATTATTTTTAATAGTTTATTTTATTTTTTAAAATGTATATATAATATTTCCATTTTCTCTTTTTATGATTATTTTTTTTGAATGGCTTTTCATAGTATTTTTGTATGTGGTGTATATAATGTGTATGTGTGTTTTAATTTTTATTTTAATTATTTTTTTCTTTCATTTTTTTTAATAGTGTTTTTCAATATTTTTTTTAGATGAGAAGAGAGTAATTATGTTTTTTAATGTATTTTTCCCATTTAAAAAAATATTTACAAATTTTTTTCTCAAAATTTTAAATGTAATTTATTTAAAAAATAAACAATTAAACAAAAATTATGTAACGTCACTTTTAGATTCATAGTCAACTTTATATTTATATTTATATTTTTGACAATATTAATGGTTAAGGTTGTAATGTCAATTAAATGATAATTTTCACCATAAAAATAAAACAAGGGCTACATAATAGCTAGTACCTGCTGCTGAGCTTAAACATAGGTTAATTAAACTAAAAAATAACAAGTATAGTATGCAACATTGTTGCTTGGTACCTGCCTCCTATGCAAAAATAATTGATAACAATTATTGAATGTTTGAACAAATTCATAAATCTAATAATGAAATATGTTTGAATACTATGAAGGAAAATAACATAAATGATTAATGGACTAGATAACCTTGGAGCAAAATAGAGATAGGTACATTGATAAATTTGGATGAAACATTAGCTCCAACATGATCATTTGTTACAAAAGTTAATAGTTTATTGAAATTTGCTTGTGTACATTTTATTCCATCTTTAGCTTATGAGACCAAATAAGGAAGATAAATTACAATGTCCAGTATCTTTATATTAAATAATGTATATATACGATATAAATACAATATTTATTTTTAAAAGCTAATTATTGTAACAAACTATTTATTTGATAGTAAATTTAAACACATCCTAATTCAACAACAAATAAATAATCCATGATAGAATTTCTATGTCGAAAAAATCAAATTAATATGAAGTATCCCATGATGTCTTAATCTCGTGACAAAGAATTCATATGTAATAAAATATCTAATATAAAAATACAATGTCTAATATATAAAATAAAATTTACTTACACAGGCTTAAGTGTGGTGCAAATTTATATATATATAATTATATTATATTATATATAGTAATAGTTATGCTTAAAATTGTGAAGACAAAAAAGACATCATCTTATTTATTATATTGTGACTTAAATTGTATTTTTCATTTTGCATTATGATTCAAAATTGAATGTGAAATTATATAATATAGGTAAGGTTTATTGAGGAAAGAGGACACTTGGCAATGGAGTTGTCTTTAGTGTGACTTTTTGGACATTTTGGTGATGGAATCCGATGAAAATTTTGAGGTGAAATCCTGCTGTGTGTTATTTCAACTGGGTTTTTTTACTATATATATGGATTTAGCACCCTGGAAAATCCCTAGGGCACTTTGATTATGCAAGGGTTACCCATCAAGCTTATGATTTCAATAAATTTTTGTCGGACCGGAAAAACCCACTGGAAAAGCTTCCAAAAAGTGTCACTAAAGACAATTCGCTTGGGAATTAGAGCTTTTTTTTGTTTATATTTTTTTTGTTTATATTTTTTAATTCTGAAATTTTAATTTTAAACCACATAAAATTAGTCATCCACTAATAAAAAATTAGAAATTCAAATTTAATTTTTTTAAAAAGGCGTAGCCTATTTTAGAAGCAAAATGGCATTTTTCACGACATTTTTTCTGGTTAATTTTAATCAAAATCCGGCAGAGATCTTTAAAAACTTGAGTTTACGTTGTTTAATATGTAGAATTCTAGTGCCCAAAAGGTTTTCTAGGGTGTTGAATCCATTTATGCATTTTAAACAACAAAAAATCATATTCTTTCTTGAAATTGTTTTACCAGGTGAAAAAGTCTATTTCTCAATAAGTTAGACTATGCCTTCAAAAAATAATTTTGAATTTCTAAAAAATTAAGTTTAATATTTAATTTTACCAAAACTTTAATAAACTTTGGAAATAGTTTTTAAAATTTTGTAAATTAATTAAAAGTCAAAGCATTTTGACCCAAACTTATTACAATATGCTCTCTTTTAGCGTATATAATAAAGATAAATATTTTATCATAAAAATAAAACAACTAATAAAATATTGTATTATTGAATGTCATTATCAAAAATTAAGAAATCAAATTAACGAATATTGTTTATATTAACACACACACACACACACACACACATATATATATATATATAAGTCATCTTAATGGAGAAAAAATATTAATTATGAAATGGATAATAGAATAGGAAAAAAAAATATAAAATAAAAAATAAATAAAACTAAAAACAAAAAAATTAGTAACTAACAAAAATGGAATTACTAAAGAGCCCCATAATAAGACCTTATCACCTTACAAATAAATAAATTTAAATAATAATAATAAATAACAAGAAATGAATTCAATGTTAAACTATGGATAAATTTTTTGGTCAAAGACAAACTAATATGCAGCCAAAGCAAAATTGAATATGTAACACCATGCCTGCGACGAGTATAATAAAGGTTAGACAAATTTGAAAAACACTTTAAAAACAAGCATTAAAAAATAAAGAAATAACCAAAAGCTCTTAGCTCAAGTAGTTTGGTGAACAATTTGTTTCCCTAGTTGCTTGGGTTCAAGTCTTCGAAGACATGTTGTAATTAGCCCGTTAGTGACATTTATGAAATAGTTGTGTCTAGTGTAATAATGACAGTAAATCTTATTGAACTTATTGATTCTCCATAAATTCTCATTTTGGTTTTAAAAAAGGAAAAACATAGGGGTGCTAGGAGGGGGAGGGATGCTCTATGGCTCAGGGGAAGTTAAAGTTGCAGAGTGTTCATGGGGCTTAGAATGCATGACAAACAACCAAGTTGAAGCTTATGCTCTCTACTGGGGGATTCAGTTAGCCAAAGAAAATTAGGTAGCTTCTCTCACTGTTTTTGAAGACTCCCTCCTTATTCAACATTTAGTGAAGGGATCATCTCCAAGGGAAAGAATATTAGAAAGTATTATGAAAATAATTAGGAAAGAAATGGAAGGGTTCTCTTCAATAACATATTTCCATGTTCTCTATGATCTCAATAAAGATGCAAACTTATGTGCTAATGAAGGGTGTAAATTGAGATTGAGAGATTTAAAAATCAATGGTTGAGTCATGTCCTCTCCTATTCCTTAGAGCTAAATGGATTGGCATTGCATAATTATGAAGGATTGCATTATCAATCAATTATAGTATGACATATAAATTTTGTTTTTTGGTGGGTCAGTTGTTTAAGGTATATACCTACAAAACCCCATTTTCTGTTGTCTGGTTTGGAGTTCCTCTAGAAAATTTTGTAGTTTTGTTAGATTAGAGGGTTCACGAGAGAAAGAGAGAGAGAGATTTGAACCGATGAGTTTTATTAGTTTTTGTAGTCATGGTATTTGGTTTTTAATGTCAAGGTCAAAAAATGTTTGAAATTTAACCCTAAAAAAGGGGGGTGATGCTACATGACTACTTTTGCATTTCAATGTGTTTTTTCATGTATTTCAGAATCATGATATCTGGTCTTCAATGACATGGTTGAAAATCTCTATTTTGACCCTAAAAAAAGAAAAAGAAGAAGAAGAAGAAGTTGATGTTGCATCATCAATTTTGCATTTCAGAATGGTTTTTCATGACTTTTATAGTTATGATATTTGGTTTTCAATGTCATGGTTAAAAAATGCTAAAATTGTAACCATGAAATAAAAAAAAATAGTGATGTTACATCACCACTTTTCAAAATCAACATGAAAATCATTATTTGATGCGACCTCTAAAAAATGAGAACTTGGTAAAATTCATGCTAAGTTGATAACATTGGTTATTTTGCAAAAGTGCAAGGGTAAGAGGTTGTGAGGAGATATCCAATTGTGAAATTTGCCATCTATAATCAATCCATGGTTAATTATTTGATTATTCAAAATTTATAATCGTTTTCCTCATAATTTAATTAAATAATATTACAAAATTTTAATTTAACAATACAAAATATTTATTATATATTATTAATTTTATAAATATTAATAATTATTACATTTATTGCATCCATTTCATAAGGAGTTTGTTTGTTTTTGTTTTTGTTTTGTTTTTTTTTTGACCTGGAGCGCTGCCATGAAGCCCTAGCCTGCGCTTCGGTGCCTCTGTGCCCTTGATCCCTCTACTCTGCGTCCCATGGCTTTGGGCCCTCTACCCTCCTGCATTGTTCCTGCGTTCCCCTCTTGAATTCATGTGTCTCTATGCGCTCGTCTACTGCTGAGCGGGGCTAGTAAGTTGGGTTCGCCCCCATGGAGGTCCCGGGCTCACCCCAGGCAAGCCCCCCTTGCCTTCTTCTGCCGAAGCCTTCTCTCGGCTCTTGGCCGGTTTGCCGCACAAGAAAAAGAGTGAAGCAGCCAAGTTTGTCAAGAGGCTTGAAGACATTCCTGAAATTTCTCTGCCGCTAGAGACTTCGATTCAAGTCGCCCTCTCTTTGGCTGAGCGGGCTCTTGTTGGCCAGTTCACCGGTCTATGGTCTTCTCCTAAGACCACTAAGACCTGGGTCAACAAGAACTGGGCTCCTCTAATCAAGAGTAACGTCACCACTTACTTCTTAGGACGAGGGTTCTTCATCTTCAAATTCACCTCAAAGGACGATAAGGACCTAATCTTTCAGAATGGCCCCTATTTCATGGGCCCCTAGGGCCTGTATCTCAACAGATGGACGTCGGATTTCGACCCTACAATCGATGTTCCCACGGCTGTCCCTGTGTGGGTCAGACTCCCTAACCTTCCAATGCATTGTTGGAACTGGGACTCGTTGAAGCACATCAAAAACGCCCTTGGGAAATTCGTAGATCGGTCAAACAAAAAAGATCAATATGATTGTGCCCGTATCTGCATAGAAGTAGATATAGAGGTGGGTCTCCCGGAAGCCATCAAAATCAAAGTAGGAAACTAGACTCATTTGTAGAAGCTAGATTATGAGCAGTTTCCTTTCAAATGCCGAAAGTGCCATGTCTACAGTCACTTCGCTAGAGGATTCCCAACCAATGTGGAACCAAACAAGGGTAAAGAAGAAGGCTGGAACCAGGTTAAGCGCGCCAGGAAAACCCAAAAGTAGGTTGGTCCAAATGGAAGAGGTCCCCTCCAGGCCCCTCCTCGGCAACCCCCTTCCAGAATGGACCAAGAAAATAAATTCGCCCCTATAAGCTCACAAATAGAGGAACCACAAGATCTAGACAACCAAAAATCAACCCCACCCTCTAAAGGTACCCTCTCTTCTCCCAAGGGGGCAAGCCTTGCTGATAGTTCCAAAGGAAATATTGTTGAAGTAGAGGAAGATGAGCATGAATTGGATGACTCGGAGGAAGAAGGGGAAATAGAAGAATCCCAAGCTTCGATAAGGAGATCCACAAGAGGCCACAAAACAAATCAGGAAAAAAGAGAGCAGGAAACTTTCAAAGATAAGCTCCAAGGCAACCAACCAACCCTTGAGAAGTTATTAGCATTAAAAACAAAGATGGCGAGAAACCAGCCCCAAGGCTCAAAGGGAGCAAACCAGAAATACAAATGATGAAGATAGTCTCCTAGAACTGTAGAGGTATGGGGAGCAGAACCAAAGAAGAAGCCATCAGAAGTTTAATAAGAACAAAAGCTTCTGACATACTCCTGATCCAGGAGACTAAGCTGGAAGACTATGTCTTCCTTCACGCTAGTAAGAAACTCTGGAACAAATGTGAGGCAAAAGCAATCTTTGCCCGTGGGGCTTCCGGTGGGTTGGGCACTCTTTGGAACGCTAGCAAATTCTCAGTCGTTTCTAAGACCCTCAACACTCATTGGCTGCTCTTAAAACTACAACATCTAGACTCAAAAGAGATTATTAGTCTCTTCAACATGTACATCCCTGTCAACTGTGGGGAAAAAAGACCTACTGGGAATCCATAAGAAACCAAGTAGTTCTCGTTAATCTAGACAATACCATCAATGTAGGAGATCTAAACCTCACTCTCTTATCAATAGACAAGAGAGGAGGCAGCATTGTTCGAGATCCGGCAAGGGAATGGGCAGAGGACCTTATGCAGGACTAGGATCTGTTGGACATCAAGCCAATCTCTGGTAAGTATACTTGGTCTAATAAAAGAATTGGTCCTGGCCACATTGCTACCAGATTGGATAGATTCTTACTTCAAAATTCTTTTCTTCTGCTTGGATTAGAGGCTAGAGTTCATATTATCCCATGCAACACTTCTGATCATAAACCCATCAAGCTGGAACTGGTGTTTCAGCTTGACCTCAGACCAATTCCCTTCAGATTTAGCCCGCTCTAGGCTAAGGAATTAGACTTCATGCAATTAGTTAAGGGCATTTGGATGCAGCCGGTCAAAGGCTCACCCTTTTTCGTCTGGGAGGAGAAGCTCAGAAGAGTGAAAAGGGCTTTGAAAAGCTGGGCCAAATCTCTGCCCAATCCAACCAATGAAAGGAAAAAACTCCAATGCACTCTAGAAAATCATCATCTCCATGCTGAAACAGCTGACATAACAAAAGAGATTCTAGACAAAGAAGCCCAACTCCAACAAAACTATCACAAGGCTTGTCTAGCTGAGGAAGAGTACTAAGACTTAAGTCTCGTAGCCTTTGGCTCAAAGCAAGTGACAGGAACTCTTCCTTCTTCCACAAACAAGCTCAGGCAAGGAAATGTTCCAACTCCATTTTCGAAATCAAAGATGGCCCCATCATTCACAAAGACAACACAAGCATAAAAAAAGTTGCCTCCCTTCACTTTAAAAACCTGTATAGTGAAGATATAAATCTGGATCAAAACTTTGACGTGATGGACATGGTCCCCTCCCTGATTACTAATGAAATGAATCACCTTCTTGAAGTTAAATTCATCAAGAAGGAAGTCAAGGATGCCCTCTTTGCCATGGAGCCAAACAAAGCCCCTGGGCCGGATGGATTTTCAGCCAGATTTCTCCAATCTTGCTGGTCGATTGTGGAAAAACGTCTACACAAAATGGTTATTAAGTTCCAAGCTTTCCAGAAAATCGGAGGCAGCATGAACTCTGGTTTTCTTGCTCTCATCTCCAAAGAGAAAGGAGCCAACACCTTCAACAGGGTTCGCCCGATTTCGCTATGTAATATTGGCTACAAACCGATTACCAAAGTCATCGCTAACAGACTCAAGCTCATCCTCCCCAAAGTCATTCCGGAAAGCCAAGGAGGGTTCATTTAAGGCAGACAAATAGTGGACAATTTCATTCTGGTCCAAGAGGCAATTCACTCAAGCCCGAGTCACAATGAAAAAGATATGGTTGTCAAACTTGATTTAGCAAATGCTTTTGATAGAGATAAGCATAGTTTTCTACTGAAAGTCTTACATAAGCTTGGATTTTGTGAGAAATTTATAAATTGGATTCGGGCCTGCATTTCAGAGCCTTGGATTGCTCCATTAGTAAATGGTAGAGCTACTGACTTCTTCAAAGCCACGAGAGGGCTTAGGCAGGGGTGCCCTCTCTCACCCCTTCTATTTGTTCTTCAAGCCTCTGTCCTCAGTTTTTATTTAGACAAAAAAATGATGGATTAGGAAATTGTTGGGTTTTGCATAGCAAGAGGTGTTAAAAACATAAATCATGCCCTCTTTGTGGATGACACCTTGTTATTGGGAGTTTCCTCTGTGCTTATAGCCTCCATATTTAAAGGAGTTTTGGATGAATTTTGTTTGGTTTCGAGAAGCAGATTAAACAATGGCAAATGCCATATCTATTGCTGGAACACCACTTCTAGCTTGCTCAATTCCATTCCTAGAACCTTTAGTTTCGCAGCCTCCTCAAACTGGACTTCCTTCAAGTACTTAGGCGTACCTGTATTTCTTAAAAGTGCCTTCAGCAGAGATTGGCTCCCTCAATTGGAGAAATTCAAGAACAAGTTGCTTGCCTGGGGCTTTTCCTAGCTTAACATTGCTGGTAAATCTGTTCTCATAATATCAGTCCTTAACAATCTTCCCTTATTTTAGTTTTCTGTCCTTCTCGCTCCCACTGGCATCCTTAGAAAAATGGAGGAGATCATTCAAATTTTTTTTGGAAGGGGGGCAAGCAAAATGAGAATAAGATTCCGTTAGTCAACTAGGAATCCATCTCCAAACTGCTCTTGGAAGGAGGCTTGAACTTCAAAAATCTTGGATATCGTAATATTGCAATGGGAGCTAAGCTCATCTGGAGAATTATTGCACCTAACCCTGGCTGGGCACAATTAGCTCTTTGGAAAAAATACTTCAAACGCCAACGCTCCCACTGTCTAGATCACCCTTTGTCGCTCCCTAATTCGCCCTTTCTGAAGCTCTACAACAAAGCTTGTTCGCTTATTAACACTCATGCCTAGTGGATTCCCGGCAATGGAAAAAGGATCAACCTTTGGACAGACAACATTATGAAAAATGAGCCAGTGGAAGACTGTCGCTCTCTCCAAGCGATGCACAGATGGATGAACGATGCTATATTGCGTTCCTTGTGGGACATTTCAGTCTGGCAGGACTCACGCTTGGCTAGCTGGAACCTTGAACTGCCCCTAGATTTGTCTATGGAACGAGAGGTCCTGCTCTCCAAGCTTCACGGATTGGCTCCAACGCGGATGCGAAGTAGGGATTCAAGAGGTTGGGGTGTGTAGGCTGGTGGTTATTCCGTTGCACAAGGATACGCCAAGCTGTGTGAGCACCCCCATGCGGCCACAAATCCATAGCCATGGAAAGGGATATGACATTATCCCTCCGTACCAAAAAATCAACTTCTTCAACTGACTGTTATGCCACTCCAAAATTTTGACAGACGATAATCTTTAGAAGCAAGGTTTCCATGGCCCTTCAAGGTGCAAACTTTGCAAGGTAAACCAGGAAAGCGTTTCTCATCTAATGCTTGAATGTTCCTTCACTTTGTAGATTTGGATCGAGCTGTTGGAACCTTTGAGTTCCAGCTTCGCCTTGCCTTCATTCCTGATTTTTTTGATAAATGGCTGCAAAGGTATCCTAGTCCTCCTCCAAAAAACAAAATTATCAGAGCTGCTTGGTCTTTTCTCCCTAAAATTATCTGTTGGCAAGTTTGGCTTGAGCGAAACAGAAGGATTTTTCAGAAACTGTGAACAGGACGCCAAGCTAGTGGTAGTTAAAATTAAATGCTAGTTAAAAGAGTGCCTGAGAGACCATAAAGATGACTTAAGTCTCAGCCAGCAAGATATAAATTGGGGTTCCTCTCTCAATCTTCAGTTCTAAAAGATTGCAAAGAGTATCTCCCTCCCAAAAGTATGGCAAATAAGGGCTACAACAAAAGAGTTCAAGGGATGGATTGCAAACGATCAGAGACACTTTCTATTTTTTGATGAGGCAACAAAGGGAAATCTTGGAAGATCTGGGGCTAGAGGAGTCATTTTGAATCCAGATGGCTTTAGGATCCACAATTTCGCATGGGGTTTGGGCATCGCTTCCAGCATTCAAGCTAAGGTTTTGGCTCTTTTCCAAGGACTCAAGATTATGAAAGTGTTGAACATTAGGGGGGCTAATGTTATTGGAGACTCTCAGGTTATCATTAACACTATGGTGACTCATTCTAAGCCAATGGACCTAAGGCTAGCAAGGTTGATTCATAGAATTACAGACCTTGGAGACTCTTTCTAGAATTTGAATTTCTATCGCGTGTTGAGAGCCCATAATAAGGAGGCGAACACCAAAGCTAACAAAGCAACTCTTCTTATGGCTAGAGCCCTGCTCAGAGGCAAACAAGAAATATGGGAACCAATTCCTTAATTTAGAAAGCTGTCATGTTTTATTGCCTACTGTTAGATCAATTTGTTTGTATCCACAATCTTGGGAAAATCTCGGAAATTGACCGCATAGTAGCAGCTAAAAAGAGATGTGAGCTAAACATAAATGTCACGGTCTTGCAAGGTTGTACGACACTTCTGGAATTAGACTCACCTTTTGTAATCTGCTCTTTGGCATTAAGGCCAAGTTTCTAATATATCCACTACCCATTTCTGTAAAAACAATAATTATTACATTTATTGAATATAATTCAATTATATATAATATAAAAATAAAACCTAACATTAATGTCTATTATATTTTTATGTTAATTATGTTAGAGTTTCGATAAGGAAGCCTTGCAACTCATAAGTTTATGTAACATCCTTATCTATGTGTTGTAAGTCAGATCTTCTAACTATCACTAGAAGCTTGCATTGCTCCTATAAATCAAGTTGACATGCAAGGTTTTTCCTCAAGCAATTCAGTGTTTTCTGCGTTCTTTAATTTTCTTCATCTCTTACGTACAAGGTTTTTAGATCGTGTAGTTTGATTTGTGGATTTTTTTGCACTCTTACATTGTATCAGAGTTTGACTATAAGATCCTTCTCATTTTTTTTAAAGATCTATTGTAAGTTCATTGAATTAGTTCTAACCTAGGGAGAAGTTACATTTTTTTAGGGTTCTTTGGGATCTAGTTTTGGATTAAGATCTAATTTGATTTGGCCTTCCCATACTTAATGTCGTTCTCAGAGCTATTATTGGATATGTTTTGGGTTTTCCGGTTAACAGAGGATGCAAGTAAGTGAGGATTCAACACATAAAGCCACAATGTCTTTCTAGGTCTGTGTATGGGCTGGCCACATGTGGGTACAACAACATGCCCACTTGATTTTTTTGTCTCACGCAAGTTTTGATACTTGTCATATGTGGCGCGTTAAACATCATTTCAGAGATCATTAGGTTGGACATGGAGAAGGTAGTCGATTATTTGAATGCATCAACCAATAACATAATGTTTAGAGGCTTGATGATTTCTTCTAGGTGGAATTCAATTGCCTCTACCTTTGATTTGCAACAACAACTCAACTATAGATGAAGAAGAGTGGTGGTCTCATGGTATCTAAACTTAACATGTATGGCAGGAGTTTTTTTTAGGGTTTCTTTTCCAAGGGTCAAACAATTGATTTTAGCACTAAATTGACTTGATATCAATATGAAATCTCTTGGATCACCATATATCTCAGTTCTTCTGCATGTTGGAAGCTTTTGAATGATTTTTCCAGCGTCGAATTTGAGCTCGTGGGATTATATTTTTTGAGAATTTTAATAGATGAGTTTTGTCTTGTTCGTTGGTCGAGTGTTGTTCTCATCCACATTCATCCTCATAGCTTGACACTAGGTCATGGATTGAAGGCTCGCTACAAATTGCTCATTGCTCGGGAGAATTGGTAAAAGTTTACCAGGTTTTTTCATTTTTTTTTGGCCAAATTATTTTTTAATTAAAAAAGGAGAAAGGCAATTTTAAGTGCAAAGTTGTTTTTTTGGCAAAAGTTTATTCGAAAAATATTTTTTTTACTAGCGTAAAAGTGATTTCTTTTTTGGAGCTAAATATTTGGGCAAAAAAAATTTTGAACGAGTTTTTCTATAGGCATAGTATCAAATTGTAATTTTTGTAAAAAAAGCGGGTTTTGATATTGTGGTGGAGTCAAGGACAATATATCTCCTTACTTCACATAATTATCATACCTAGAAAAGGAAAATGCAATAGTTGTTACAATCCAAGGGGCTATGGAAAATGTTAAGTGAAAACCAATGAGTTTTTACAAAAGAAGTTGAAATCTTTTCCTATTGGAATAAGCAAGATGAAACCATGGGGTTGATTTGGCTACATGTTTTAGAAAACCTACTATTTAATCTTGAATAATGTACCACTCCAAAACAAAGCTAGGATAAATTTTGAGGGGGTTAAAAGTTTCAAATTGTTGCAAACAACCTAAATTAGATCAATTGGATACAATCTACAATTCATATCTCATTGTGAGGGAGAGGCTTTTTAGAGAACCAAAAAGCGTCTCATGTCTTGATTGGAAGATATGAGATCTACCAAGTAGATATACTTTGGTTTTCCATCCTAGGAGACGAGGTTTGTCAAGGTGAAGAAGTATTTAAGCACTACAAATGACTAGGAATCAATTCACCCAAGAAAAACAAAAGTCATCATTGTATCACGAGGTTAATGTTTATCTAAGGTTAAATGGCTATCTTATGTTGCAAATAAATGAGCTTTGATTTTCTAAACAAGATTAAAGGCTCACAACTCATCTAGAGAGCGGGGTCTAGTCAAAGATCAACAAAACAAAGGGTGTTGTGAACGACTAATCTCAGCCTTGCCAAATTAAATTGAAGATCATCACCACATTGCAGGGGATAACCCCATTGGAGGTTCAAAAATTGAGAGATGTTGCAAACAACTAAGATTTCATTTTCTCTTCTATATAAAAAATTAGCACTACACTGCAAAAAGTAAGCTTGTTGGACCATACCAAAAATAAAAATGTCGTGAAAAACATATACTTCATTAAGATCTCATATCCACACTCCAAAAACCATTATGGGGAATCTCTCCTTCATTGCTAAAAGAGGTAGTGCCAAAAAGAGGGAAGAATACCCCTAAGGAGGATCTAGGACCTCTATGTCATCAATGATCCAACTAGGGCCCAAACATGCAATCTCTTCCACCAATTAGAAGTTTCCAAAAGTTATGCTATGAAAATCGAAAACATAAATGCTCACATTGATTTTCCATTTAAGTAGTAATAATGCTTAATTAAAGCTGATATGTATTGGGGTTTGGCCAATTAAAATCTAAAAGGACTGCCCTCCCTCCTTTATTTTGCATGCAAATTCTCATGTGAGAAGATATCAAGTGTTATTAGTAAGCTTAATGTTGAAAAATGCAACAAGAAAGTCTCAATTTGATTTTTCCATAGTCAAATTGAGAAAATTCGAATTTCTACATCAACAGACAACTTGGATGCAGTTAACTTGTGTGACATGGCTCTTGTCACTAAGTTAGCTCAACAAATTCAAGTTAGAGAGCTTGGAGTTTAGTTAAGCATGTGTGGTTGCTAAATTTTAGTAATTTAGTTCAGTTATATCCAATTGAGTTTAGTTAAACTAGTTCTAACAGTTGGAGGAATTAGTGGAAGGTCAATTGTGCAGTGGGACAATAGTCTAACTCAGTGATCATCTAGTTAATTGATTAATCAAGCTAAAATAACTAGTGCATGCAAAGAATTCGAGTTCCCAGTTGTGGTGGAGATTCCAAGGTAGTGTAATGAGCAATTGTAAACTAGTTTGAGTGTATAGGTGTTGCATGCAAGCAGATGATCAAACATTTGGAATTGCGTAATCAATTGGAGAAAAAATCCTTAAAAATAGGGGCTAATTCTCTAGCTATTTCACAAGGAAATAAGTGTTCAAGCATAGGCATAAATTGACTAGTTTTAGATCAGAGCTTCTCGTTGAGCATAAAGATAGGTTATTCACTTGTAGGTTAAGGTCATAATGAACTAGCAATTGTAGTACCTCTCTACTCATCTAATTAATGCAAAGAAGCTTAAGGGGTTTTTCCCAGTTGGTTTCCCCTAGAAAAAATATTGTGCATGTGTGTTATTTCTTATTGCATGTACGAGATTGTTGTTCTAGATTGTGAATTAAATTCCGCAGATTAGTAGAGTATAATTGTGTCTCTTGATTTAGATTAACATTTCCTGAGCAGTTGTCTTTGCAGCCCTTCTAGAAGCCATAAAATTGATATTTAGGGATGCAGTCTGGCTCTAGAGCATTGATTATGAACACATCCCCTTCCGATGTAGGAAGTTCCACGAGCATGGAAACCTCTTCAGGGATTGCATGCAAAACAAAATGCCTCAAAACAATGAGTAGGGCAACAAGAAAAAGGATGGCGAGGGATTCACCAGAGTAAACACAAGGAATAAAAACAACAGGAAAACTAACACAAAGAAGGAACAGCAACAAGCAGCTAACCTGAACCAATTTGAGGCCCTGAATAATTCACAATAACAACCACTATCAAACAACTCAATAGAGGAGGAGGGTAGAGATGATAAGAAAAGCACAACAAACCAGAGACAAGAGGAGAACCATTTGGATCACAACAACAAGGAATGTGAGAACTCACATGAAGACATAGAAATGGAACAAGTACGGGTGGACACAACCTCGGAGAAGAGTGCAATAGAAGAAGCACTGGAAGGATTCGACCTCTTATCAATAGCAGAGGAATGGAAGAAAAATGGACTGGCGACAATCCTAAAAGACAAACTTCAGAAAATAGAAGGAGCCTTTCTCCTTCAAGAAGAACTAAAGCAAAGTTCAAGTCAACCATCATTTGAAATTAGTGCAACTAAAGGTATTCTGGTAAACATAATGGCGGGAAAATACAACCCAAAAGTCGCAAAAGGGGAAGGACAACCACTGGCCAGCTTTTTCAAGAACTTGGCGCCAAACTCATCAACCAAGGAAAGGTAAAGGCCCTAGCCCTAACTCCCATTCTTTATCAATGAAGTGCATCTCTTGCAATATCAAAGAATTTAATGGTATAGGAAAGAAAATAATCCTGAAAAATAGACTCCTTGTTGATAAACCAGATATCCTTCTTATTCAAGAAACCAAACTTGAGTTAGCTCACCTCACTCTCCTGCAAAATTATTGCTTCAAGCATTACAGTTACACAACCATTTCTACCATAGGATCAACAAGAGGAATATTGACCATGTGGAAAAGCTTGTTGTATGATCTCACCTCCAGAGTATATCCAATCTTCTGGATTCCATCCAACTGCCTTCTAAAATCATCACAGGGGACTTCAACATGGTAATTAATCTCACGGGAAAAAAGGAGGCATAAGAAAACTTGATAAGGACTCTGAAGCCTTTCAATCCACCATAGAAGTCCCCAATCTAATTGATATCCCAAGGAATAATGGCACCTTCACTTGGAATAAAAGAAGAGGGGGAGAAAGAAAAATAGTTTCTAGGCTTGATCGATTCCTCCTCTCAAAAGAAATCTACCTCACCTCCTGTGAAACGGAAGCAAGAATTCTCCCACAATTTGGATATGACCATTAGTCGATATCCCTCAAGCTTCACATCTCCCTCGAAAAATAGGCCATTCGGATTCAAATCATTTTGGCTGGAGCACCCAGATTTCTTAGGAAAAATGAAAGAATGGTGGAACAATCCGATGCCAACAACTGGAAATAAGATATACAAATTTTAGCAAAAATTGAAACATATCAAAGAGGAAATAAAAAAATGGAACACGGAAACTTTTGGCAACATCTTCACTGACAAAAGGAACCTAGAGCTTAAAATGAAAATCCTCTAGCAACAAATTATCAATGAGGGTATCACAGAATAAAGGAAAAAGGAAGAGCTCACTCTCCAACAAAATTGGGAGGAAAGCGCTTCATAAGAAGAGAAACTCTAGCAACAAAAATCCCAAATAAACTCGCTAAAGTGTGGGGAAAGAAATTCTTCTTTCTTCCATAGATCGTTGAGCCAACACAAAGGACACAAAAGAGTACTAACCCTAAATCTAATAAATTTTCTATATAAGATTTATAGGTTTGAATTATGTATTTCAAATAACATTCAAAAATACAATTTAAACAATAAAAAATTACACATTATATTTTGTATTCTTAATTTTTTGACAAAATACTTTTAAAACCATATTTAAAATAAATCTATACTAAGTATAATTTCGAACTAATCAAAATGTTTCATGAAAAATTTAAATACTCTTCTCTAGCCATATAGAAAATGACACTTAGGATCCAACTACTATTCATTCATTACTTTAAGTGTACGTTGATTCCTTCTACCAAGGTGCCGCTTAGCTGTAAAATTTGTGATGTGTTGGTCCCACGCAATCTCACTACCTTTCCTAGAGCCTTCTTTAGAATCTTATTCCTTTTTTCATTCAATGCCTTCCAAGATAAGGAAATTTTTATTATACCAGAACAAATGGAAAATTATACATATGGCAGTGGTAAGCACTGGGCATCGTTCGACTGCATATTCAGAAGAGACTACTTTATCTGACTGGTAATTATAGCCAGCCCGCACGATCTCTAAAGGGCCATCTCTAATCCACTTCTTCGATCTTAGGGCCGGCGCCGGAACCGGGAGCGGAGGAACCCATATGTTCATTGCCTGCACGCGATCCTGATCCGCCCTGGTACATCTTTGCGATGATGGGATCGCAAATGCTTTGGAGCTCCTTCAGCTTGTCTTCCAACTCCTCCACCTCCGCCAGCTGATTGCGGTCCAGCCACTCCAACGCCCCATTGATGGCCTTGTCGATCTTCTCCTTGTCCGCCGGATTCAGCTTATCCCCGGACCCCGAGACAGTATTCCTGATGCTGTACGCGTAATTCTCCAGCGAATTCTTTGCCTCCACTTTCTTCTTCACCTCTTCGTCTTCCTCCTTGTATTTCTCGGCATCGTGAACCATCCTCTCTATCTCCTCTTTGCTCAATCGCCCCTTGTCGTTGGTGATGGTGATCTTGTTCTTCACCCCTGCCGTTTTGTCCTCCGCCGACACGTTCAGGATGCCGTTGGCGTCGATGTCGAAGCAGACGTTGATCTGCGGAACACCCCTCGGGGCGGGAGGGATGCCGCTCAGCTCGAACTTGCCTAGCAGATTGTTGTCTTTTGTCCGGGCACGCTCCCCCTCGTACACTTGGATCAACACTCCAGGCTCGTTATCCGCATAGGTGGAGAATATCTGCTCTTTCTTCGTCGGGATGGTCGTGTTTCTCGGAATCAACACCGTCATAACGCCTCCCGCGGTTTCGAGGCCGAGGCTGAGCGGCGTGACGTCGAGCAGCAGCAAGTCCTGAACCTTCTGGTTGCCTTCTCCAGTGAGAATGGCAGCCTGCACCGCCGCTCCGTAGGCCACGGCTTCGTCGGGATTGATGCTCTTGCACAGCTCCTTCCCATTGAACAAGTCTTGCAACAACTGCTGCACTTTGGGTATGCGCGTCGAGCCTCCCACCAGAACGACTTCCCCGATTTCGCTTTTGTCCATCTTGGCGTCTCGCAGACATTTCTCAACTGGATCCATGCATTTCCTGAACAAGTCCATGCACAGCTCCTCAAACCTAGCGCGCGTTATGGTCGCGTAGAAGTCGATTCCCTCGTACAGGGAGTCGATCTCTACCGTGGTCTGGGCGGTGGAGGAAAGAGTTCTCTTGGCTCTCTCGCTCGCTGTCCTCAGCCTCCGGAGCGCTCTTGCGTTGGAACTAATATCCTTCTTGTGCTTACGCTTGAACTCCTGCACGAAATGATTCACCAATCTGTTGTCGAAGTCCTCGCCCCCGAGATGCGTGTCTCCCGCAGTCGCCTTCACTTCGAAGAGCCCTTCCTCGATTGTCAGCAGGGAAACGTCGAAAGTCCCGCCGCCAAGGTCGAAAATCAATATATTCTTCTCTTTCCCGCTTCCCTTCTTGTCCAGCCCATAGGCAATGGCGGCCGCGGTGGGTTCGTTGATGATTCTCAGCACATTAAGGCCGGCGATAAATCCAGCATCCTTGGTAGCCTGCCTCTGCGAGTCATTGAAATAGGCAGGAACAGTAATTACGGCGTCCTTCACCGCCTGTCCCAAATACGCCTCCGCAATCTCCTTCATCTTGGTGAGCACCATCGAAGAAATCTCCTCCGGCGCAAACTGCTTTCTCTCTCCCTTGTAATTAACCTCGATCATGGGCTTATCACCGGGCCCCGAAACCACCTTGAAAGGCCAGTGTTTCATGTCCGCCTGCACCGGCGGATCGCTGAATCTCCTGCCGATCAATCTTTTGGCATCGAATACAGTGTTGGTCGGATTCATGGCCGCCTGGTTCTTGGCAGCGTCGCCAATGAGCCTCTCCGTGTCCGTAAACGCGACATAGGATGGAGTGGTTCGATTCCCTTGGTCGTTAGCAATTATCTCCACCCGATCCTGCTGCCACACTCCCACGCAGCTGTATGTGGTGCCCAGATCGATTCCGATGGCCTTGCCTTCCATCTTCCCAGCCATGTCTTAACAACGAATGCACAGCAATATACAGCAATAAAAATTCTCAAACGAAGTCTCACAAGCCGTCGCTATTTCAGAGCTTGAACTATACTGTAGAATCAATGATCTCAGCTTTCACGAGTGGATTGGAACAAAGAGGATGATACTTATACATGGTATGAGGGAAAGGGAAGATTCAAGAGACTGAGCGGGCGAACGTAGAAATTTCTAGCGAGTCGAATCCAACTGTAGTTGGCAATAAGAAGCGGGCCCCAAAAGGGGCTTCTGGTTCGTCCCAGTTGTCCCGAGAGAAATCTGGAACGCCTGTTTTCCAGAGGTTTAAGTTGTTTAATTGCTTCGTAAGTATAATTTCATAGGTATCTTTTTATCGTTTTTACGGTGACTGCAGATGAATTGTCGTGGGTTTGGTATATATGACTTATAACATGCATAGCTATTTAATGCCATATAAGGTTGTATTATATAAATTAAATGGTTAAGTAATGTGATAAGTATCAACAACCTTATATAAATTAAATGATAAGTATCCATTCATTCAAATGAGGATATATATCAAAACATTTGCATTTACATTTTTAATAAGAAATTTTTGATATTATTTTACGGTTTTAATATTAATTTTTTTTTTTATTATAAAAATTGAAATTAAAAAACTTAAATTAAGTTATAATTTTAATTTATATTATTATAATTTAAAATATTTTAATATATATATTAATAGTATATATGATTTTTTTAATATTTGTTATTTTTATTTACTTTTCAATTAAATAAAGACATTTAGGTAAACTTTAACTGGTATATAGTTTTGTTTTAGGAACTTCAAGATTTTAAACTTGTAAATAAATTTTGTTATAATAATATTAACTTAATCTATCTTAATTTGTAGATGTATTCCAAGTTTTAAAGAGAAATTCAAATCTCAAAGATATTTCACCCCTAGATATTTGACCCCTTTCCACTTGGTAGTTGATCTTACATTAAGATAGATCTAAGGTTAGTTTGATTTAATTATAATTCAATTATAATTATATATCTCTTTTAATTATATTTTATTTTTGTTTATTATATATTATATACTTTACCTTATCAAAATATTTAACAAGACAGGACATGGCATTCCAATGTTCTCTTTATATAATGGGCTATGGAGCCCATTAATGAGTTATCCATATGCATGTTCCAATTCATCTGTATATATATATATATATAGCTAAGTGGTGTGAGTCATGATATGATTTCATGCTTAACCTTTAGCTTGAGAAACTTTGATCCAATGACATTTAAGGTATCAAATCCCCTCCGATCACACCCAACTTAGGCCATGCAAGCCTTTAACATGGATGAATTTTTTTCCATGAGCTTTCAAACCATTGACCTTCACATCATGAAGTACCTTAACATTACACCCCATCACCTTCTATTTTAGGTCCGTTGGCATATTTTATATATATTTAAATTTAATTTAATTTTATAATATTTTTTTAATTAAATTTAAAAATAAGGACATAACTATTTTTGAGATAAATCTTAACCCTTTATTCTAATTATTATTAAAATATTGAGTAAAGATTAAATTCTTTTCATCCACTTATGAATTATTGATAATTAAATTAAAATTTTAAAAACCCTAACCAAATAACCACACTTATCAAAATAATTATAAGACAAATCTAAAATGTCTTTTACCTTAAAAAACGTTTATTATACTCATTCCTAAAATGAAGTTATCTCTTTTGACACAATAATAAGTAAAGATGATATCTTTCATTATGCTGTAAAACTTATTTATTGGTGAACTAATGGAATTCCCATTATTGGAGTATGTGATTTTTTTGGTTAGATATAGTAATCTATGCGATTTATTACCTTAGATTCGGTGATGATGATGATGATGATGATGATGATGATATATATATACTATATATATTATTATATATATATTTATATATATATATATAAGTGGAAACTATACCAAAAGGGCTCCATTCACCTATTGCAATAGCAACACTAAATATGTAGCCTAGTGTTTAACTTGGTTGGGCACAGGGCCTACAAACACTAATCATACTGATTCACAAATGGATGAGGAGCTGATTGATTGCTCAAAGGATCCCTATAAGGGTCTCTAAATTTGTTTAAACCCTTCTAGGTTTCCACATCAAATAACTCTGACATCCCTATCTTGTTAGAAATCCTCCCTAAAGTCAAGAACTACCCCTCTCGAGGCCTCATATGCTCCTTTGATCTCCTCGGCTTTCCCCCTCCTCGACCCTCGTTCCCTCCCCTAGTCACATTCCTCACTCGCAGACCCCCCTTTCTCCCCCACCAATCTGTCAGTTTTTCTCACTAAATCTTCCCTGCTTTCTATCAAGGAATGCCCTTTTCCTTCTCCTAGAATTTATAGCGATTTCGATGTTGTAACCTCCCTCATCCTGGTAAAATCCCTCTACTTACCTACTCCTTCCTGTTTCCTTTGCGATATCTGTAACATCCCTGGTGAAAATTCCATGTAAAAATATATATAAGGCCATGGTGATGGGACACATATTCCAAGTTGAATAGTGGGAGAAAAATCTTAGTGGGTGTTGATTTGGTTTATTATGGCTAAGGGAATTGGCAAAGGAAATTGCTAAGGTTTTGGAAGGGCATGAGGCATTAATTGACATTTATTTATGAAAATAATGGAAATTAGGAGAAAAAGGAGGTGAAAGGTCACAGGTTGCATGTGAGGAGGAAAATGAAGAAAATAGAGGCCTCATTCATAAAAAGGTTTTTAAGGATTAGTTGGTAGGCTTTTAACAGGTTTTAATGGAGCTCTCTTCTATTCTCTCCCTCTCATACTCTTGGATACTTAGAGTTTGCTTGGAGCACTCTTGGTGGGTGTGGCATACTTGGATTATTGGAGCAAGAAGGCAAAAGAAGAACAGGAAAGCACAAGAGGGCATCAAGATCAACAACTACTCTAGATTTGTTTCCAGGTACCGAGTTACATGTATGATTTCTTCACCAGTTTTGGCATGCATGGCATATGCATGTGGATATTTGGTCATGATCTATTATTGACATGAAGGATTGCCTGGATCGACAGTGGATTACCTAGCCTTGTCATTTCCTGGTTAGCCATGATGATTGTGGGTTTACTTTCATTGTTTGTTTTTTGTTGGTTCTCATGTTTCCTTAGTTTGGGTTGAGTTACTCGTCCCATAGCCTTGGTTGGACAAATGCTCTGGAGCCATGTATCAGCTTGGGTTGAGTTACTAGTCCCATAGCCTTGGTTGGAAAAACGCTCTAGAGCCCTTTGTGGGTTGAGTTACTAGTATTGGAGCCTTGGTTGGACAAACTCTCCGAAGCTCGGTAGAAGATGTGGGTTGAGTTACTAGTCCTAGAGACTTGGTTGGAAAAACACTCTAGAGCCCTGGATGGCTGGGATAAAGACCGATCTGATGATGGTTTTGTGAAGTCCGACCATGAGGTGGAATCATTGTTTGATGGGTGGAGGCGGATGGCCTCTAGAAGCCCTAGATGAGTTTTTGATTGATGTGTTCTATGAGATCCCACATTCATGCTTGGAATATGGTACAGGGGTTATTGGCTAAAGAGAGACTTGGTTCAACCAATATATGGTCAGATGGAATGTGGTAGTCCCATCTTTGATTGGTTCATTGCATTCATTAATGAGAAATTCATTCCCTTGATTTTCATGTGAAAATGTGTTGATGTATATATGGATTTTGATGGCTGATATGTTTATGGTATTTATGTTCCTATTATGCTTGTTATACGTATATGTTGTGACAACAGCTATGTATGGATCTCAACATGTTTTTGCTTGTTTATGAATGGATAACGTATTTATGTCTTAACAAATGATAAGGCAACGAATGACATGAGGAAACAATGGTTCATGACGATTCTCAAATAAGTATGAGATCCCTACACTTAATTCTATTGTTTACACTTATAGGTTACATATTGATGATATGTTTGACGAAATGCCTATCATGACTAGTAGGGATATGGTTATGGTCTTGTTTAGCTTATTGCTTTTGCATCCTTGTTTCTTTGTATTGTTACAAATTTTAAGTGATCATTCTTATTAGCTTTGCTACATACTTCCATTGTTTGAGGGTCAAGTTCAGGCCTGATCGGGGTGTTTTTTGCAAACAAGTGCTCATAGTTGTTGGTCACTTCTTCTTCTTCTAAATGTTCTGTATACCCTTATAGCCCCTGTTGCCTTCGTTTTACCTCTATAATCCATATTTCCTTAAGCTCCCCGGGTGCCGAGTTTAAACCATCATATAACTGCTAGCACATGACCGTGTGCCTTTCGCCCACCGTCCCCTGTCACATGTGCAATCAAACCCTCAGCCTCAATCGTAACCATTGGTTTTCCACGTCAAGTTTCGACGGTCTACGTTGCTTTTCCCGCTCATTAAACCCCGTTGACTTTTCCCACCAACGATTGTATTCTTCACAATTCGTCACTATTCGCTCAACCCGGTCCCCTGAGCTACCCACGTTTTAACCCGTGGGGAAAGCGGTTCCTTCCCCGTCCCAACGGCCACGTGTTGCCCTCCTAGTGTGCTCGCACCCCTCTGTACGCTTATCGCCTTCCTCCGATAAGCGGTGCGGGGAATACCACTTACCGCCTATCCGTCCTTCCCGCCCATTAACTCTTATGCATACCCGCTGCCTGGTAACCATTGGATCCGTCTGGTTGGGATCCGATGGCTCATCATAGTTTCACTCCCATTGCCTCCCGTTTCCTCCTGCAAACTGATCACCGCCGTCCCTCTGCATGATCCAACGGCTGACGTTCATTCCCCACCCTACTCGTACTCCCGCCATGTAATCTTTGTGTCTTTAACCTGTACCATGCATCCGAAGGACAAAGATGGCCAAAATTCAAGTACTCCGAGTAGTTACTCCTCAAAAACTGCATTCAAGAGCAGTATGGCCAAAGGATGAGAAAGACAAGCCTCGAGCAGTTAAACGTAACCAATAGTTATGAAATTTCATCTTCTAAGACACTTCGCCTGCTCGAGGAGGACAACCAAGTACCAGAAAATGTCAAATGTATTCATTAAAGCAACGGATTGTAGTAGAGATTCATCTTAGATAGTTAATGTGGTTGGTGGTCCATTATGACCCCTCCACACATAGGATAGCAGATATTTTTGTAATCAACCTCTATATATATCCAGAACTGAGAATGTAATGGGGTTGATGGTTTTGGTTTTGATGTAAGGTTCAACTTCTGGAGACTGTAACTACTGTGATACTTGCAGCGTCTGGTCTTCCTTTTCAGCTAATACAAGCTTCTTTTGCTGTTAATTGCTCACTTTCCACTTCTTCTCTGTTCTAGGCTATGCATGTTATGCATTTATTCATGTGCTCTTGATATTTAGCATTTGAAGGGTTGTCATCCCACCTTTGTGTTAGAATCTAGTATGTGTCATTGAATGTGTTATGCAGGTTTTTGTTTACTTAGTGCCAGAGAGTTGGCATCCTGTCTGTGTATTAAGAAATAGATTTGCAGACCTTTTACTGGTTGCAGCTGGCCATCACATGGTCTTGTGCATCTGCTGGTGTGGTCAGTATTCTCCATCTTCACCTACTCCTTAAACCGTGAGTAATTGGTGGTCTAAAGCCTTGTAGTTTGGGGGTGTTCACCAATGTCTGGAGTTAAGCATAGTAGAAGTGGTTATCTGGCTTGAATATATATCATTCCTTCCATTCATCGATTTCCAACATTTTTTTGAGTTTGCAATGTTCCCGAGCATCTCCGAGATACAACCTAGGAGAGTTTCTTGGGATGCTAACAATTCCATTCTGGGCAGTGTCCTGGGCGCTGGGTTGAAAAATGTGGCTCAAATCCCGGAACGCTAGCAAAATAAAGTGCTAGCCTAGAGACTAACTCACTTAGGTAGTGTTTGGGGAGTGTTATAAGTTGCTTGAGCAGTGTTTGGGCAACGTTATAACTTGCCTTGACAGTGTCCGGGGAGCATTACTTTGGCCTAAGTTGGTTAAAACAAGAATAGGACCCAGGAACAGGTTGTCAGAGTGGATGACTTGTTTCTTAAAGGTTCTGTGGATGATGTTGGATGACTGTGTGTGATGTTCTGTCGATTCCACTTCCTTAAGGTCACATAGGGGGTCGAATCCCATCATAGTAGCCTCTCGTCGCATGTTTACCCTGGTTGGCTAGTTACTTGGGTAGATGTGGGAGGAGGGTGGTATCAGAGCGTGGTTGCACCCTCCTTAGGTTGTGTGTTGATAATGCTTTCATGTTGGTTGCATACATGTTCCTTATGCATGCAGTCCATGTGCTTGTTGCATTTTCATGGTGTTGATCATGGTTGTAGTGATGTCTCCATGTGAAGGTGTTGTCGTGGAGTATGTCTTCATGTGTGAATGGTTGATTATGTAGTTGTTATGCATGTACGGTCTTGGTTATAGTTATGCATGCATAGTAGGGAAAACATGCCTTGTGAAGTCATTATATGAAATTTAGGCCATCATGGTGATATTGATTGTTATGATGCTAATGTGTTGGTTGGGATAAAACAGGAGATGCAGATCATCATAATGAGGTTGCAACATTGGAATTTGGGGTAAGAGAAACTCATCAAATAGATATTGCATGTTTGGCATGCATGTATGTTAGTCAAGGATTATGATATGCATTAGGTTTATGTACATGTCTTTTGATGTTATGGTTACATTCATGATAGATGATAGTTGACTAGTATAGTCATATGCACATGTGTTGGATAGTCATGAATGATAGTAACCCGTGGTTGTATGCATTGTTATTTTTGTTTATCTTAGATAACTTGATGATCATGTTATATGTTGTTGATGAGTATGCTATAGGTTAACTTGTTGTTTTTATATGTTAGTTAACTTGACAATTATGGTTATAACATTAATATCTTGATGTTATATGTATCATGCTAAATTGCATTGGACTATGCAGATGGTTATGGTTATAGTTACGATATTCAGGTATGAGCCGACATATTTGTGATGACTTTACCCATGTGGTTGTTATGCATGAATGATAAATGCTTATGATTTACGATGAGAACATGTTAGTTAGTTAGTGTTATGGATATCGTGATCTTATTTATGTTTGAGCTGAAATGTTGTAAAGTTATATCTTACTAACTAGATTGGTTGTGCAGAAAAGATAGCCTTCCTTGAGATACATTAAGGTACGATCTTTCTTATGTCGCCTATTTAGTGTTTGAATGTTTGATGTTGTCATCTATTTGGTGTTTGAGTGTTTGGTGTCTATAATGTCGTCTAGTTGATTTATTTAACATGGTATGTTTGCAAGTTGGTTGAATGTTTGATGAATTGCTTAATATGAGTAGGTGTTTATAAGGTTTCTTGCCGAAATGATCTTGTTTTAAGAGGATTGTACTAACACATATGTGTTGAGATAGTTGATATGTACTTGAGTATAGTAGCTGACAGTTGTAGCATTGTGTCTAAGGACTATGAGTTGACTATGAATTATGACATGATTGTTAGTCTTGGTAAAGGTTGATTTCAAATTGATAAGATATGATTGTCTTGATATTTGGAACATGAAGTTGACATGTGTGAGGAGTTATAGGGTAACATGTTAGGTATTAGCATGACAAGGTAACAATTGATGTGTTTATATAACTAACAGTTGGGTGATGTGGCAGTACATAGTAAGCCTCAAATTGCAACAAGGTTAAAAAAGAAGGTAAAAGGAAGGAATTGAGCAATAATTCCTTTGCCTTTGTTTGGAAACCCTAATTCCAAATGAATAAGTGCCTTGCATACAAAGAGTCTTCTTAACCTTGTTTTTGTCTCACATTATGTGGATATGTGCTATAGTCATGAACATGTACTTGACAGGTATATTAGTCAGTCTCTAGTTTCCCGAGGATCTATCAAGGGAATTGGAGTCCCTTGATAGATGGCATGGATGTGTTCAGTGGCAAGAAATATGCTTGGCACAATAAGGTAAGGTAAACAATGTATTATTATGTTTATTTATGCATTGTCAGTTATGTGTTGATGACAATATGATGCAGAGCATTGCATGGCAAAGAGATTGCCATGAAATCTTGAAGAAGGCTTAGGTTGAGCTTTCCTTGGGAACCATGGAGATCGAGTCATGGTGTGTGTTGCTAGTCTTGTGCTTTTGGTCTTTTGGTGCTTTTTTGTGCTTTATTGTGGTTTTATTTGCATCTTGTGCATGTCCATGCCACTTGGGTTGTCGTGTCATTATTGATTTACATGGTTTTATTTTTGTCTTTTATGTTTTGAGTGTCTTGGGAATTGGTTGAGAAAGAGGAAAGTTAATGGAGCTCGGGGAGAGCTATGTGGTACTTAATAGGTAATGTAAGACACAAATGAAGCTTGACGCATGAGTAAACACAATGGAAGGTAAGGCTATGAAAATTGGTTGGACTGATTGGGTCCATTGCTGTAAATGAATGGTGGCAGTACAATCATGGGAAAGGTAACCAGAAAAGGTAAAGTAAATGGATCTGAGGTGTTATATGCCTTGGCTATGTTGGGAATGATCGTTCTCAATGTTGTGCATGAATGAAGGAAGTTCTCTTGACCTTGACCTTGATATCTGGTAATTATGTTATGATCATGACAATGCTATTGTTTATACATGTAGGTGTGTATGTATGTCATGTTTGACAGGGTTGCCATGGATCATGCTTATTAACGATAATATTTATATGTATATATATGTGTGTATGTATGTCATTGTTTGACAGGCCCATGATTGTTTTATGCTAATGTTTATGTATATGTATTTATGTATCTATGTCATTGTCTGATAGGTTCATCAAGATTCGTTCTTGTGAAGGAATGATTGCTTATGCAGGTGAATGACACGAAGAGGTTCTTGGTTCATGAGGAATCAAGTGGGAAGAGTAACCTGACACATCTACGAGGTCAATATCATGTGGTTATGAGTTGATATTATGTGATTATATTATGTATATGTTATGGACATGTTATACCAAGGGATGCATCAATAGAATGAAAGACATGTGGCCCGTGGCATGCTAGGATAAATATGGATGGCAGAGAGACACTCAAATCAAGGTTACCTGGTAGAGACAATGTGGTTTGGATGTGTGGTACTACTGTTGTGCATATGTTGTACATGTTTCATCTGTGATGTTGTGTGCATGTTGTGTATATATAGTGTGCATACATGTTGTTTAAGAAATGTTATGTACATGGTGGTACATATAGTGTTGTATGAATGTTGCATATGCAGTGCTGGGTATAGACAGTGCTATGTACATGATTGATATGCGGTGTTGTGTGCATATGGTGTTGTGCGCATGTTGGATATACAGTGTTGTGTATGGTGCTATGTGCATGTTGTACATATGGTGGTATGTACATATGGTGTTGTGTGCATGATTGTACAAGTGGTGCTGTGAGCATGTGTTATTGTGTGCATGATTATACAAGTGGTGTTGTGAGACTGTGGTGCTATGTACATGTGGTACAAGTGGCGTTATGTGCAGGTGGTGCTGTGTACATGTTGTGCATGTGGTCTTGTGTACATGTGGTGTCATGTACATGTCATGCATGTGGTATCATGTACACGTGGTAATATGTACACGTTGTATAAGTGGTATGATGTACATGTGGCATTGTGTACGCGTTTTGTAGGTGGTGCCGTGTACATGTGATGCTGAGCACAAGTTGTGCAAGTGGTGATTTGTACATGTGGTATTGTGTACATGTTGTACATATGGTATTGGTGTACATGTGGTATTGTGCCTGTCGTACATGTTGTGTTGTGTACATGTGGCACTATGTATGTGTATTATGTAGTTGTGGTATCATGACATGCATACTCATTGTGTTATACTCTGTGTAGTACATGTACTTTGGTGTGTTGTACGCCAGGTGTAGGTACATATATTGTGTGGCTTGTATATCAGGTATAGATGTATGAGTTGTGTTGTATATCGGGTGTATGTGTTTGCATTTGTGGTGTCGCACGTTGTGTGCGGATGCATGTCTTGTGATGTACATTGTGTATGTATATGTGTTGTGTTATGTCGTACAACAGGCATAGGAGTATGTATTGTGTTGTGTTGTACATTAGGTGTAGATGCATGTATTGCATGATGTTGTACGCCGTGTGTGGTGGTATGGGTGTGATGTACACTATGTGTGTGTGCACACAATTGAGGAGAATGAACTAGGTGTTTGTCGGGTGCGGCATCTAATCTGGAGTGCGTACGAAATAAGGACAAAGGTGGAAGCTAAGGATTAATTAAAGGATAAGTATCAGTATTTTATTCATTTTTACTATGCATGTGATTTATGACGGCTACATGTGAATTATGATTTTGATTTATGATGGTTGTGATTTTAGCTAACCTGATGTGATATGTTTATACATGATGATTTGATCAAAGATGTTAGTTTGACTTGTTGTGGTAGGGAGTAAACATGGTTGCAAGTGTACCTTATTGACAAGCCACTAATGAGGTATGATTTGAAGGTATTTCAATTTATTTTGAATCTAATGGAAATTATGTGCTTGGAACATGAATGCATAAACGTGCTCGGTTGAGTCGCTGAAATTGACTGCAAGAATTAGAAGCAGCAATGAAATAAATTGGAACATGAAACAATATGCTGATAGAGCACTTTAGGAGCAGGGCCATTATGGGACACTGGTACCCAATAGTGTCCATTGATTTCCATGAACATGATATGACTGTTATGATGGTTTTAAGGAAGGGATATGCCTTGGTTTTTGTATCTTCCGATGTTAGGAAGCCTTGCTAAGGGATGGACTTCCCATAATGGGGGTGCCAAGGAAACTTGGGAGGTGAGTGAATGCATGGAAGGGGTGAACGAATTGCCTGAGGGACTGTATAATAGAGAAGGGAAGGTCACATATTGATTTTTTTTGGTCATTAGCATTGCCAGATGGAATCAGATGCACATTGGGAGTGCGCACTGGAACAATGAGCTGGTAACTGTTCACTGAGAGGATAAGTGGTGTGGGATTGTAACACTAGACATTGGATGCAGATTTGTCTTTACAGTGGATTCTGGACTTCATTGGAAGGAGGTGAATCCTGATATTACTTTGAGGGTGGAGGTGTGAGCCTCTGAATTCCCTTGTTGCAGATGAAGGCATCATATCCTTTTATTTGTTGGTTGAGAAACATATGCATATGTATACATGTGTGTATTATTGTAAATATTGTATTGAGTTGGATTTACAAAGCTCCATAGACATTATGGCTATTTGTTGGTTGAAGCAAATGTGTATGCGTATATGTGGTTATTGTAAATATCGTAATGAGTTGTGTTATAAAGCTCCATTAAACGGTATGTTTGTCATGTTTTAGCAGATGGTCATTGTAATTACTGCAACAAGCTATGTTATAAAGCTCCATCGATAGTATGTTTTATTTTCAGCAGCCTTGTTGGTTATAGGTGTCATTGAACACTGAGGATGGTATTCCCGCAAGGGGGAGGGTTCTGTAACAACCCTGGTGAAAATTACATGTAAATATATATATAAGATCACGGTGATGGGACACGTATTCCAAGATGAATGGTGGGAGAAGTATCCTCGTGGGTGTTGATTTGGTTTATTATGGCTAATGGAATTGGAAAATATCCTAGTGGGTGTTGATTTAGTTTATTATGGCTAAGGGAATTGGTAAAGGAAATGATTAAGGTTTTGGAAAGACATGAAGCATTAACTGGCATTTATTTATGAAAATAATGGAACAAGCTATGTTATAAAGCTCCATGGGAAATACATTTTATTTTCAACAGTCTTGTTGGTTATAGGTGTCATTGAACACCGAGGACGGTATTCCCCCAAGGGGGAGGGTTCTATAATAGCCCAGGTGAAAATTTCATGTAAAAATATATATAAGGCCACGGTGATGGGGCACGTATTCCAAGTTGAATGGTGGGAGAAATATGCTAGTGGGCATTGATTTGGTTTATTATGACTAAGGGAATTGGAAAAGGACATGGCTAAGGTTTTGGAAAGGCATGAGGCATTAATTAGCATTTATTTATGAAAATAATGGAAATTAGGAGAAAAGGGAGGTGAAAGGTCACAGGTTGCATGTGAGGAGGA
>APFE030022374.1:0-51446 GCA_000404065.3 Pinus taeda
ATTACCATTGATAGAGAAACCAGACAGCCTTTGTGAAGGTTGTATCTTGGGGAAACAACACAGAGAAAGTTTTCCATCAGGGAAAAGCATAAGGGAAAAAGAACCCTTAGATATTGTCCACTCGGATTTATGTGGACCGATGCAAACTCCATCACTTGTAGGCAGCCTTTATATTCTAACATTTATTGATGATTTTACCAGAAAAACTTGGGTATGCTTTCTGAAGAACAAAAGTGAAGTGTTTAAAAAATTTTGAAATTTCAAAGAACTTATAGAAAACCAAAGTGGGCTGCATATCAAAGTTCTAAGAACTGATAGAGGAGGTGACTCTATCTCCAAAGAATTTCTACGTTTTTGTAGAGAAAATGGAATTCACAAACAATTTACCACTAGGTACACTCCACAGCAAAGTGGTGTTGCCGAAAGGAAGAATAGGACAACCATTAATATGGCGAGGAGTATGTTAAATGCAAAGCATTTGTGAAATGATTATTGGGTTGAAGCTATACACTGTGCAGCGTATATTTTAAATAGATGCCCTACAAAAGCAGTCATGAATAGAATGCCAGAAGAAGCATGGAGTGGGAAAAAGCAAGGACTCACCCACATGAAAGTTTTTGAATGTGTGGCTTATGCACACATTTCAGATCAAATAAGGAAGAAGTTGGACAGCAAAGGGGAGAAATGTATTTTTATTGGATACAGTGAGGAATCCAAAGCTTACAGGTTGTATAACCCATCTACCAAGAAGTTTTTGTGAGCAGAGATGTTCAGTTCATTGAGGAGGAAGCTTGGGATGGAAGCATAAAGAAAACAGTGAATGTTAAAAGCTCTATGTCTCATGAAGAAGATGATGAGGAGATGGTTGAAATACATCCCCAAATAGCAGCACCAACACAAGGGCAGCAGGAGACACCCTTGAGGAGAAATGGAAGTGCTTCTCCAAGCACATCACAAGCAAGAAATTCAAGTGATTCTTCAAGCACTTATACACCAAATGAAAGAGGTAAGAAATTCAGAAATTTAAGTGAAATTTATGATGAAGGTATGAATTCTTCGTTTTCTTTATATTGTCATCGTTATGACCCTATTCATTTCGAAGATGCAATTAAGGATAGAAAATGGATAGAAGCTATGGATGAGGAGATCAATGCCATAGAAAGAAACAAGACATGGGATTTAGTTGAATTACCAAAAGGAAAAGAAGTCATTGGAGTTAAATGGGTCTATAAGACCAACAGTAATGCTGAAGGAAAAATAGAAACACACAAGGCAAGGTTTGTTGTCAAAGGATATAAGTAGCAGTATGGGAGAGACTATGAGAAAACTTTCACACTGGTTGCTAAAATGGAAACCGTGAGAGCAGTGTTGTCCATAGCAGCATAAAACAAGTGGAAAGTTTACCAAATGGACGTGAAGTCATCATTCCTAAATGGAGTGTTAATGGAAGAGGTTTACATTGAACAACCTCTAGGTTATGAAAAGAAAGGGCAAGAGCACAAAGTGTGCAAATTGAAGAAAGCTCTTTATGGGCTGAAGCAAGCGCCAAAAGTGTGGTACAGTAGGATAGATTCCTATCTACTGGAAAAAGGATTTGAAAAATGTGAGGGAGAACCCACTCTCTACATCAAAGAAAAGGATGGTAAAATTCTAATTGTTGTGTTATATGTTGATGATGCTATTTTCATAGGTAATGATGTTTATCTTATTGAAAATTTCAAAATAGTCATGAAAGGGGAATTTGAAATGACTGACATGGGTTTGCTGAGATACTTCTTAGGAATAGAAATAGAACAAAATGGAAATGAGATTTTTATTTCACAAGTGAAATATGTTAATGAAGTTATGGAAAGATTTAATATGCAGGAGAGCAAGGCAACAATCACTCCCACAGTGATGAGATTAAAACTCAGCAAAGAGGACAACAACAAAAATTTTGATCCTAGTTTCTACAAGAGCATAGTTGGCAGCCTCATGTATTTGACTGCAACTAGGCCAGATATAATGCATGATGTTAGTTTAATTTCCATATTCATGGAGAGGCCAAAAGAAGCACATTGGCAGGCAGCAAAAAGGATTCTGAGGTATGTTAAAGGTACTAAAATGTTTGGCATTTTATATACTACTTTAGAATGTTCAGATTTAATTGGATACACTAATAGTGATTGGGATGGAAGTGTAGATGATCAGGAAAGCATATCCGGTTATGTTTTTCACATGGGTTCAGGAGAATTTCATGGGCTTCTAAAAAACAACCTATTGTAGCATTGTCTACAGCAGAGGCAAAATATGTGACAGCTACAACAGCAACATGTCAAGCAATTTAGATGAGAAGGATGTTAAGGAGTTTATGCCAAGAGAAAGTAAAAGGAACTGTGGTTTTTTGTGACAATAGCTCAGCTATTGCATTATCCAAGAATTTCGTGTTTCTTAAGAGAACGAAACACATTCACACAAGGTTTCATTACATCAGGGAATTGGTAAACAATGGAGAATTTGTTTTACAACATTGCATAACTCAGGAGCAAGTTGCAGACATCCTGACCAAGCCACTGGGACAAAAAAGTTTTTAATTTTTGAGGAAATGTTTAGGTATGAATGATAACCCAACAATTGAAATTAAAGGGGAGTGTTGAAATATAATTTCACCTGTGCACATTTATTTCCAGAAAACTGCCATGGTTTTCCCCACACCACCTTTCACGCAGAGCGGTATTTTTCGAGGGGGCTCCGATCACACTCACCTGTTGACGCGTGTCCACGGGAACTGCTCCAAAATAGCCATTTCCCCGGCAGGTAAAGTTCGTGCAATTGGGACCTTCGGGGGATTACAATCAAATGTCCGATTAAATCAACGGACTTGCACCATTTGTAGTTGACGTGAAGTAAATTCTCAATGACCACCAGTTTTTGTCTGTAAAACAATTAATGAAATTTATTATGGTCGTAGAAGTTTTGGTAAAGATTTTAATTTTATAAGTTTTTTAATTCACGGATGTAAGTTTTTTTTACACGGCACAAAGTCAAACAAAATGTTATGTAATGTTTTTTTTTGTTCATTGTAAGTGTAACGAAACACATAGCAATGCGAAGTAAAAAAAAGGGGAAGAACAGAGAAACACGAAGGAGAAGTAAGAAAATTTATTTGCACACAACAGTCCGAATGTGGAGACATTTTACATATAGCAGTGTAAAAGTTTCAAGAGGAGATAGAGAATATAATGCACAACAGTGCAAAGCAAGAAGGAACAAAGCAATTAATTTTTATGAGACAGAGTAATTTTTTTTGTGCATCTGAAGCAGTGTTTGTGAAATCCCCCTGTGAGAGGAAGAATATCGTATCAGTAGTTTTATTAATGAATAGAAATCTCTTATGTGTGTGGTAAAACTCTGTGCTCTCGAAACAAATTTTTTTGCTTCCCTGTGTTAAGATCCTATTAAGACATAGAATTTTCTCTGTTCAAAGTTTTGTTTGGAATTACAAGAAATTTCCAAGTAAAACTCTGTTCTCCAGCAAACAAATTTTTTTGGCTTCCCTGTGCAAAAACAGAGCATTTTCTCTGTTCATATTTTTGTTTGAAATTACCAGAAATTTCCAACAGACAACTATGAAGATCCAGTATCAAATTTGATATATCATTCTGCATCCATTGCATCTTAATATCAGCTTTTTTTTAATATTTACATGTCAATGTGGCTATTTGATGTTTTTGTTGGCTTATATTTTAAAGAATTGCAAAAATAGTTTAGTTTCTATTTCTTAATTCTTGCCGCAGTTTTCCAGTTTTTTTGTCAATATGCCAATTTCCAAACCATCATCAACTTTTTGTTAATGTCAATGTTTTCATAAATGATTCATAGGCCTTTGAAGTCTCCACTTTTACCACTTATACATGTTTTCATTGATAGCCTCCCTCTCCAAGGTGCTCTTTAGATGCCACATAGAGGGAGTACATATATCTAGAAAAAGAATATTTTGTTTAAATATAAATGTTCCCCACCAAGTACCCTTTGAATGCCCCCACAGAGAGATTTCATAGGTCGGAATGTCTAGATTAAAACACATAATTCCCAAATCTCAACACATATTTTCACATTTAAGATACTCATAACAGTCTATGCAAGGAAGATAAGCATATAAAGTGATGGGTTTTCTTCACAGGATGCAAGCAGAAAGCTGAAATCATAATGTTGTAGCCTATGGCACAACCATACAATAATATTCCAAACAGGGAAAAGTGGAGGTCATCAAATGGTAAAAAGGGAGACCATTCTGATGTGATAATTGAGAACGAAGAAACATACATGATATTGTAATTTACGTTTCAGCAAACCTTCACATCGAGCATATTAAATATTTATGCTCTAGGCACAACAGTTATGGTGTGATCGTTTTCCAATCAAAAGTTTTGAATTTTTCAAATCAAACTGTCAAACTGTGCCCATGTAACTGTGTAAAACTAGGAGAATACTCTTAAACATGATCTTGTAACTAATTGAATATATTTCAATACTACCATCAAACAGTTATGGGTTATAGTTAGTGACTTAGTTTACTATGATCCTCTAAGCATGCTATATAAATAGTCACACAAACCAAATGCATAGCAGTGCTTGAGTTTACTATGATCCTCTAAGCATGCCATGTAAGCAGTCACAAAAACCATATGCATACCAATCCTTTCAAACTTTATAAACCATGATATTCTAAATTCTTACCGTGCCATAATCTGTAACAATCATTGAGACAGTATACTAGTGTTGTGTCATACCTGTCACAATTAGCCCCACAACCTAATGATTAATATATGGTAGCCTGTCAAAAAATAACTCACTTTACACAAGAAGAATTTACATATTTCCTCTTGGAACATGGAATGGTTAAACACACGTTAGATTTAGAAGCTACATATGTTTATTATTTTCCCATCCTTCCAAATGATCAGAGCCCCTTGAATTTTTGCAAGGGCATTTGGATAACTTGTAAATGGGTTCAACGATATAACTTCAACAACTTGACAAATAACAAGTAAAACTTCCATTAAATAACATAATCTAGAATGTGATTTCAATAAATCGTATTCATTGAAACTTGAGAGTGGTATTTTCAATTTCCATAGAGTAATTTTCCACCAAGGTTTAAAGAATACAAGATGGATACTTCTGAGAAACAGATTCAATCCATTCTAAACTCGCTTAAGTACATAGAAGCTGCTCCACAACAACAACAAGGACAATAGCAACTTCCAAGTGAAGTTAACAACCAAGTGCAATCTATGAAACTACAAGAGAAGCATGTTAATCCACTCCAACAGATGAATTTATAGCCTTCAGTTAATTCAATGCAACCAAACAAGGTGGCACATATTCAACACGGATCCATGCCACTATTACAACAATCTAGTGGACAAACATCACACCAAAATATTCAAACTACAATGCAGTCTTCCACCAATCTAAATGCATCACAACGAACTGGTGTAACTTGCAGAAAAGTTTAGTAAATCATCTTCAATGTAATATTAATATTAATTCTCTTCAGCAAAATAATTCTCCTCTTCAGTAGAATAATATTAGCTCCTTACAGTAGAATGGCAACAATCCTATACAAAAAAGTAATATAAATGCTCTGCAACATCAACATGAAGCTCTGAAGAAGTAAAAAATGATTCAAGCACAAGCACAACAACTTAAGATACACCAACAACAACATGTTCAACATCAGTAGCAACAACAACATCATCATGTCCAATAGCAACAATAGCTTCAACAATAGTTCTATCTATTACAAAAGCATAAGCAGGAACAAACTACTCAGTTGCAGGCACAACTTCAGGCACAACAAATGTTGCAACTTCAAAAAATTAATGAGTTGAGTAGTGACTCAAAGACAAATTAGTCTGCTATTAAACAAGCATTTATAAAACATCAGGCATTAAGTCATTGTTCAATTTATTAGTAGTAGCAGTAGCTACTTAAGATAGGATCCACACTTTTTGTTTCTTCACCTCAACTTCTCCAGGCTTCTTCTCCAAAAGTCTCTCAGCAATCCTCCCCACAGATAGATCAACAAAGTTTAGTATCATTTTCACTTCTAGTTCCTAAATATGTAACTCCCATGTAGCTTGCAACCTCACCATTTATGGCTTATTCACTCTATTCTCTCCCAACTCCATCGCTTCACATAGAAGACATTGAGAAGAAATCTTCTTCAATTTCGAATGTTGCAAGTGCTAATGGATTTCAGCAGAAAACTCCTGGACTAAATCTTGCTCAGTCTCTAGCTATTGGTACACGTAGAATATCTACTTCACCAATATTAGATGATTGTTCTCCTAGCCTACCTCAAAATACAGTCAACCAAGATAGACACCAAACTATTTCATCTGGATTCCTAGTGGGAGACAAGTCAAGCACAACAGAACCCCCATTGGAGAACTTGGTAAAAGTGGTATGCAGGTGTCAACTCATTTTCTCAGATTACATGTGGAAGGAATATTTATTTTATTTTTCCACATTATTTTATAAATTTATCATGAAAGGTCTATTTATTGTTACTTGCTGTTGCTACAGTAATAGTGCAAGCTACCTAACCTATTGAATTTTTAGGTTACATTCACATGTTTCAGTTTTCCCTTGACATTTCGGTATATTTTTTGTTTACATCATATTGTTTTTGTAAACAAAACAAGCATGATGCCTTTTTAAATTTTAATATATCGAAACTTGGAATTCTTCTTGGGTTTCATTGATGATGTATTAGACACGCAACCAATATTATAAATTTTATGCTGAGATTTTTAATCAATATTTCTATTAGAGTAATTCATCGTGGTTTCTCATAGATGTTGTAATGACAATCCTCCAATTATGTTTAGGTGGAAACAATATCCTTTATCAATTTATAATGCATTATTGTCCTACAATGGAAATTATTTTTTCAATATAAGCAATTTAGATTGAAAACAATGTTGAAATGCTCTAGTAACATAAGGGAAAAATAAACTAAATGTGACATGCTATTGTTGGGGCTACTGGGTGATACATTCAAATGGTCGCATTAGCAGTTAAAATCAATTAGTTTATATAGTAATAGCACAAAACCTAGGAGCTTTTTAGAAAACCTCAAGGAGATTTGACTATTTTAATTAGTAGTCCCAAGGTTGATTATTACTATTGTTTTCTTTTGAAAATATTTCGTTGAGTCCATTATATCTAGTTCTCTATTATATACTTGAGGATGTGTTGCAGGTGATTGCACGTTGTACATGCGCCCCTGAAAATAGTGATCAAGGAATGGTATTAGGAGTCTGTATTGTAACAAGAATTCTGGTTCAAAAGCCCTCGTAATATATAGTTTTATGTTTAGAGTATTGGTTATCTACTTTTCAGTTTGTTACCTTCCAGTTTAGATGTTGGTGGATTTGGTTTCAAGGAAGGAAGTACCCATGTGGGAGAAAACCTATTCATACGGATATGTCACTGCAGTAATAGCTTGAATTGGGATTCAGGAAATCTATATATTAGATACTTCAACAACTCCCAGTCAACATCAAAATTGTCCTATGAAGTGTCAATCTCTCTTATTATTATACCAAATTTGAATAGTTTGGGTATGCGAAGTTGACTATTTGAGAATCATGCTATTGCTTTTGATTACTTTCATATGCTTAACCGACTCTCGGGTTCCCAACATCACTTTCCTTGAGGTGAAGTAGCATTAGGAAATAGATGAACTGAAAATGGGACTGCATTACTATGTCATGCTTGGATGTTGGAACACTTATATTTGAGGTTTCCTTTAGACACCATAAACAGTTGCAATACTAGTTTGAATATCATGAGAATTGTTGGTTAACTTATTGTTCAGTTCATGTTGAGATGTATCTGTCATGGAATGTTGTTTAATGTTATTCTTTTTTTTGAAATTTACAAATCAAATCAATCTCCCTAAGGGTCTTGAGGGCTGTTTTGAATGACATAGGTTTAGTGGTAAGCTTGATAGATAGGATGTCAGGATTTGCACCAGGTAATGGTTCTAGAGCTACTGTCGGAGAGGATTTGGTTTCTATGACAATGTTGTTTACAAGAAAGAAATGTAATGTCACGGAATGGTAGTGGTGTGACAAACAGAATGAGACATTGTATGAGTTCCATGCCCCTAAGCACTGCGTCTTCAGTTGGAAGTGTGACCAATAGTATCTGAAAACATAATAATCTAGAGTCTCCAAAAAATCTAAAATCAAGAGGCCAAGATTAGAGGTATGCATTGTAGATTCACTTATATCTTATGTATGAGTAATAAACTTGGATAGCTTACATGTTGGTTTGTTATTTTTGGAGAGAAGTAAACATGCTGACTAGATATTCTCATATTAGTCAACATTTTCCTATACCTGTGCTTTTTCACTCATCAATAATGAAAGTTTAGAGAGATTATTAATAAGGCAATCTGCGTCTTACATTTCAATATAAGAATTGCTATATTTTTATCTTGTGCACCTTGTTTCATTTGTGTGTGTCTCTTCCATCCATACCAATCTTTTATTTCCCCATCATGGTGTCAATTGTTAGATGCATTGTGTTGATATATTTTTTGATCCTTGATTTTTTGGTTTGTAGTGTCCTTTGAACCTCAAGAGTCTCCAAATACATGAAAGCTTTTTTTGGTGTATTTTTTAAAAAGCATCTACAGGTGTGTTCTTCTAGTTACTTTTCTATCACCCAATTTCTCGTCAAGCACATTGCCTGATTGCAATTTATTGATCATTTATCCTCATTTTGGAACATATAATGCATGTTGGTGCTGAGGATAATGTGTGTTTGCATGTACAATTTGCATCTTTGTCACTACTCAGAAGCCCCCATCACAAATATTTTGTCTCTTTCAACTAATTTTTTTTTATTTTATAGATAACTAAGCAGGAGTTGTGGGACTTGTGAGTCATCTTTGTTAACCGATTTTGATGTGTATATGACTTGTGAGTCGATGTAATACCTACAAAAATGAATTGGGACTGAGTTATGCTCGACTTTTTTTCCTCACAGAGCAGAGTCAGACTTGGATGTCTGCTTCTTCTCATAGGAGCCTGTTACATTGGTTCAAAAGCTTTCCTTGCTACAAGTCTAACTTCAGACTTGGATGTCTGCTTCTTCTCATAGGAGCCTGTTACATTGGTTCAAAAACTTTCCTTGCTGCAAGTCTACTTCTAAGCTCAGACAACTTCAAATCTCAATGTGCTTAGGCCATCCACTTTTATGGCATAGCTATGCAAGAGTTAATAAAGTAGCTTCCTCTTCTTAAGTTTTTATAGCTGGCGGGAGATGCCAAATCATGCTAGATAATTGTTGATCATTTGTCAATCAATTCGAGATAATCTTTGATATTTCGAATTATTGTTGTTATCATTTAATAGCTACCAGATCACAAGCAATGTCTAATCCTATACAATTGTTGATATTCCCATATTGTCAATACAAAATAGTTATTGCATTACATGTTATGTCTAGTCTTGATATAAGATATTTCTATGATGTCTATAGAAAACACATACATATATTAAGCCGAAAAAACTTATAATATTATAAGATCATCAAGCACTTGTATTTGGAAAGATTGTGGATCAAAATGTATCACTATTTCTCTCCTCCAAAGCACTAGAAAATCATCTAATAGAGATGTTCCAATTAGGTTGGGGAAATGATATGACATTGAAACTACACTTTTCATTCTTCTTTTAATTGTTACAGTGATTATACTATGGCACTTGCTTTTGTTTTATGAGATGTATGTGCCTACGTAATAGACGTGGTTACAATTTATTTAGACAAATTATAATATACAAACACACGTAGTAGAAACACAAATGCTAATTCTTTTGGCAAGGGAATTTTTCTATTATCTTCAAGTTCATTAGAATATTTTAATATCATTTGTAGTTGTTTTAATACTTTATATTATTTATATCAATACTATTATGAATATTCTAGAAACAACTTATTTGAATTTTAACAATTGTCCTGTAATAATAGTTAATGTTAACTAAATACTTTTTATATTTGTTAAGATCACAAGAGAATAGGGGAGTCGAATATCCAATCAAAAAACTTGCTAAAGTAGAAGAGAGAACAAAAATAAACAAGTGCATGAGAGATGCCCAAAAGATGCACTAGATAGAGAGAGAGGGACAACCATATGATAACAGAATGTCAAAGGCATAGTACCCATAGGCTTAATTTCTTGTAGAAAAGAATGATGCTTGTTGTCGCACAGATTGTCACGACAACGGTCAGATCGGGGGCTGTCACCCTGATCCCCGATCTCTCTGTTTAAGCATGTCTCCCACGGCTAAGGGGGTTAGACCCTATGGGACAATGGATGACCAACTGTGGACCAGTTCGGCTGAGAGATGCAAGGGGAAACAAGAACTTAATTAATTTTATTAAGTTAATAGACTAGTGCCTTAAGGAGTTAATGATTAAATGATTATTTATTGAATATTGCAGAAATATAAACCATGTAGAACAATCATTTATCATCAAATAACCCAAGCGATGTAAGATTTTCAACAAATGGACAACCCCTTTAAATGATCTAGCAATTAAACTTCAAGAAAAGTTAAATGCTTTAAATGACCATAAAATTTAAATGTTGACCAGCTACCACTTTCATATATCTAACTTGCAAATAAACATTTTAAGTGCGTTTAGCTATAGAAAAATGGACCATAAAAAATGAATTTTCAATTTTTTTTTATCAAGCTTTTTCAAAATATTTTCTTAATTTTTTAATTTTTAAATATTTTTAATTTTTATTTTTGTTTTGTTTGCAGGTGCTGGAGCAGCGTGGAAGGAATCCGCAGGAAGTAATGCTGAAGAGAAATGCGGAAATGGAGCTATGAGGAGACAGAGATTTGGTTTGCAGCAGAGTGGGAGGAGCTCTAAATATTTTCAAGAAATCTTGACAAAATTCTTAACTCGCTCTCCTTCAGATTTCTTGAAACCCTCACAAAAAAAATTAGATCTGAAAATGAATGATTTTAAAACCCTTGAAATGCAAGATTGTTGGTTGATATTTTTGGAAAGAAATTTTAAATGAAACCCCAGCAAACAGATAGCTTGGAGAATCTCGAATTTCTTCAGCAAAAAACCTGCAAGAACTGATCCTGAGGCCAGATCTTACCCTCCAGGGCCTAGATCTGGCTTCAAACAAAAATTTCTCCTCAGACCTATAACCTGCAACCTGTAATGGCAAAATAGAACACCCAAAGATAATATGTGCATGAAACGAAACTGAAAACCCTAACTAAATAATTACAATATTCACAAACTGCAGACTCTAAAATAACCAAATTTCTCGTTATGCCACATAAATATTTTCAGAATTTAAATTTTAATGTGAGATACTTCAGAAAACCCTTCATGAATTCATTAAAAAAAAAATCAGATGATAAGCCCGAGATTAAAAACTAGCTAGGCTCTTTCAAAAAACACAATCCGGGAGTTGGTTGGTTTAGCCGAGAACTTCCCCTAACGCTCAGTAAACTCAAAACTTAAGATTTCTTGCACAGCTTAAAATCAACCATTAACATACAGGGAGAAAACAATAATGAAATCTAGATCAAATGGAGATACCTGCCATTATATTTCAAAATCTAAACTATCGTTCAAATCCCAGAGATCAGACAAGATACCTGTGCCTGAATCAATCTTCATCAAGCTATTATCAATGACTAAAAATAAGATTATGCAGAAAAATAAAACAATCTTACAACATTTCTAGAAGAGTAACACCAGCAAGATTTTCAACCCCAAAGTCTTTCTTTATTGCACAAAAACTGACTACAAGAGAGCTTTCTTTAGCACCAGACTCTCAGATCTAAACTGATCTCAAATGACCCCTAGCACCCTATTTAAAGGAAAAATTCCAATGGCTAATTCGAGTGATCCATGTCAAAATGATCTCGACCGTCGATGAGGATCAAGATATCTTTTAATCTCATTCGTCGAATTTTAATGCATTTTAATATATTAAATATTTAAGTTCTGCATTTTTTACTCAAAAAATTGACTATATTATTTTATTATTTTTTTAATTTATTTTATTTTATTATTTTTAATTATTATTTTTATTTTTAATTTTTAGTTATTTTAATTTATTTTTTTTTAATTATTATTTTGATTTTATTATTATTTTATCTATTATTTGATTTTTTAATTTTCTCAATTTTTTAATTTTTATTTTTGGATCCTCGAACTTAGCCTTTGGAAAAATCACCTAAGACCTAGGACTTAGGACTTATGAGGGGAAAAACATTTTCTAACCCTCAAGACACTTTACATCATGACTTTTTTGCATCTCAAGGGGCAAAACCCATTTGACATAGACCCTCATAGACCACCCAGTTCTGCGACACAACTATAATCTAGCAGATCAACGCACTAGGATTCCCCTAAGATTCTAATGAGAAAATTCATTCCAGCTTTGGGGTTAGGCTGAAGGAAAACTCTGCCGATCATGGATCGGTGAGACAAAAAACCTTCCAAAACATAGATTATCACTAAAACATTAGGTCCACCTAGGCAATTTACATACGTGACTCAGCTTTGCTAAGATTATTTACAATTCACACATGCAGACTGGGTTTACAACATAATATGATAAGGTCGGTGATGGCTGTCGAACAAACAAGCCAATTAAGCGCTACCCTTTTGCGAAGAAAAGGGGGTGTACTGCTAAGGGTAGTTGACACGTAGTGGTCAACATCTGGCTTCACTTGGGGACACATTACTGGACTGTAGGAATGTGAGAATCCAGAATCTGCATCCATGCAACACACAACAAAATATTAGTGTTCGTCCAAAAAATCATCATATAACACTAAGCACATGAAATATATAAGCTCTTCATTTATTAACTATCTAGAAAAGCAAATCTAATCCTAAAACATAAATGAAAATGCTAAAAAAACAAGGAGTAAGGTAAGGAATACAGAGGGTGCCCCATGGCATCAAAAGTGTTCAATATAGTGTATACTGAGCATTTTCCTGCTTTCAGGAAAATCTGTTAGTTGCTTGTTGGATGTACCATGTCCAATTTTGCATATGGTAGGACCTTTTCCTATCTGAAAATCAAGCTTCTCGCGACCGTCTAATGCATCAAATCTTCTTCGCGTTCTCTTTCTTTTGCACTTTTTCTTCCTGGCAGGCTGTATCACTGATGACGTGGAACTTTCTGCTTCAAAGCTCTCAGATGAAGTATGTAAGATATGCGTGACATGTCTTTCTTCGTTCTGCATCTGCACTGTAAAGGATGATGGATCAATCTCACAGGTGCCATGAGTTATAACTTGATCTTCTATGACTAGTGGATGAATCTGATTATTAATTTTTCTTTTATCCAAGTCACCTTCAATTATCAACTTTTCAATGGAACAAAGGACCTCATAATAAGATGGAGCTTGTTGCAATAGATAAGGAGGCTCCTGATTTATTGACGTTCCCTGGTTTCTTTCATCCTCTGACCATTGTTGAATTTTTTGAACCTATATTTTAATGGCATCTATCTGACTAGACTGTTCAACCTTCATAACACTAATTTCCCTGGCATGGTTTTCTTCCGTATCTTTTATTACTTTATCATTCTTTTCCTTTATGGTCATCAAGCAATACTGCATAGAGTTTATCTCTTCCTTATGATTTTCTTGCATGGCAACCAACTGATTATTATGATTGAACGTCATGATAGTCATTTCTTCATCCATAGTTAATAACTTGTTTTGCATAGAATTAATTTCCCTATCATGATTAGCTTTCATGGTCTTCATATTTTCCTCTAAGCCTAATAACTTTCTTTGCATAAAACTAATTTCTGTGTCATGATTAATCTTCATAGCCTCAATTTCCTTAGCATTTTGATTTTGCATGATCTCCATCTCCCTATTATGTTTTTCTAGGTGGGTGCATAAAGTTCTCACATCATTGGCGTAATTAGTTTGATTGCACATTAGTTCTTGCATAATTTTCTTTTGATCTTCCTTTTCATTGTCATTTGTCCCTGCCTTTCCACTATCATGAATTTTATCTGCAATGGTATAGGTGGATTGCACATTCTTATATGAAGAATTGTCTTGGAATCTTTCACCGCAGTTGGACCTTTTATAAGATTACTTTCATTCTGTTGCACAATTTTAGGGGCACAAGGCGAGCTATCTCGATAACCATATCTATCTTTAAAAGCATTGACAATGTCTTGTAAAGAAGTGAAAGAATCCATAGGACAATTGTTAAACCAATTCAAACCATAACCCTCTAAAGACAAGACAAAAAGACGCATTTTGACATCTTCATGATTATACTGAGAGCGTCTACAATATATGATCATTATACGAGTAAACAAGCCTAGATGCCTTTTAACAGCAACTGAATCACCACTTGAGAACAAAGGTAATTTAGAAATGACCACTTCCGAAATATCATGGAGATCATCAGTAAAATGACATGGTTTAAACGAATAATCCATGATGAACAACGAGGGACCAAATGGATGATAGAAAGAGATCTCTGCTCAAGAAAACCAAGAGATGAAAGAAGTGGAGTCACCACTCGAACAATGAATTTAATTCTAGGATCCAAAAAGCAACCAACAAGCTAATATGAAAGAGGCTTCTTGTCTGGGAAAAATAAATGGAAGGAAATGGAGTCGCCACCCAAACAAGAAACAAACTGAAGAGTAGGTACCGATATGACTAAAGATAAGATCCAAATGATGCCAAAAAATGTTGAATCTACCAGCTCAAATGAGAGATGAGAAAGATGAAAGAACGATGAGAAATGAGAATATGAATGTCGTCGAAACGCCAGGGACAGAAAAACTCTATCCCTGGCAATGGCGCCAAAAAATGTTGGCGTTGTCGGCTCAAACGAATGATAGAAAGATGAATGATGAATGATGAGAAGTCGTTGAAACACCGAGAATAAAGTATCCCTAGCAATAGTGCCAAAAAATGTTGTCGCACAGATTGTCATGACAACGCTCAGACTGGGGGCTGTCACCCTGATCCCCGATGTTTCCATTTAAGCCTGTCTCCCCTGGCTAAAGGGGGTAGACCCTATGGAACAATCGATGACCAACTGTGGATCAGTTGGGTTGGGAGACACGAGGGAAAACAAGCACTTAATTGATTTTATTAAGTTAATAGACTAGTGCCTTAAGGAGCTAATGATTAAATGATTATTTATTGAATATTGCAGAAATATAAACCATCTAAAACAATCATTTATCATCAAATAACCCAACCGATATAACATTTTCAACAAATGCACAACCCCTTTAAATGATCCAGCAATTAAACTTCAAGAAAAAAAAAATGATTTAAATGATCATAAAATTTAAATGCTGACCAGCTACCACTTTCATATAGCCAACTTGTAAATAAACATTTTAAGTGCGCTCAGATATAGAAAAATGGACCATAAAAAGTGAATTTTCAAATTTTTTTTATTAAGCTTTTTCAAAATATTTTTTAAATTTTTTACTTTTTAAATATTTTTATTTTTAATTTTTGTTTTGTTTGCAGGTGTTGGAGCAGCGTGGAAGGAATCTGCACGAAGTAATGCTGAAGAGAAATGCGGAAATGGAGCTGTGAGGAGACAGGGATTTGATTTGCAGCAGAGTGAGAGGAGCTCTAAATATTTTCCAGAAATCTTGACAAAATTTTTAACTCGCTCTCCTTTAGATTTCCTGAAACCCTTATAAAAAAAATTTAGATCTGAAAATGAATGATTTTAAAACCCCTGGAATGTAAGATTGCTGGTTGATATTTTTGGAAGGAAATTTTAAATGAAACCCCAACAAATAGATAGCTTGGAGAATCTTGAATATCTTCAGCGAAAAACCTGCAAGAACTGATCCTGAGGCCAGATCTTACCCTCCAGGGCCTAGATCTGGCTTCAAACAAAAATTTCTCCTCATACCTCTAACCTACAACCTGTAATGGAAAAACATAACGCCCAAAGATAATATGTGCAAGAAATGAAACTGAAAACCCTAACTAAATAATTACAATATTCACAAACTACAGACTCTAAAATAGCCAGATTTCTCATTATGCCACATAAATATTTTCAGAATTTAAATTTTAATGTGAGATACTTCAGAAAACCCTTCATGCATTCATTAAAAAAAAATCAGATGATAAGCCCGGGATTAAAAACTAGCTAGGATCTTTCAAAAAACACAATCCGGGAGTTGGCTAGTTCAGCCGAGAACTTCCCCTAACGTCCAGTAAACTCAAAACTTAAGATTTCCTGCACAGCTTAAAATTAACCATTAACATGGAGGAGAAAATAATAATGAAATCCAGATCAAATGGAGATACCTACCATTATATTTCAGAATCTAAACTATCATTCAAACCCTAGAGATCGGACAAGATACATGTGCCTGAATCAATCTTCATCAAGCTATTATCAATGACTGAAAATAACATTATGCAAAAAAATAAAGCAATCTTACAGCATTTCCAGAAGAGTAACACCAGCAAAATTTTCAACCCCAAAGTCTTTCTTTATTGCACAAAAACTGACTACAAGAGAGTTTTCTTTAGCCCCAGACTCTCAGATCTAAATTGATCTCAAATGACCCCGAGCACTCTATTTAAAGGAAAAATTCCCAACGGCTAATTTGAGTGATCCATGTCAAAATGATCTCGACCATCGATGAGGATCAAGATATCTTTTAATCTCATCCGTCGAATTTTTAAATGCATTTTGATATATTAAAAAATTAAAATTTTGCATTTATTTACTCAAAAATTTGACTTATTATTATTTTATTATTTTTTAAATTTTTTATTTATATTTTATTATTTTGATTTATTTTAATTTTTATTTTTTAATTTTTAGTTGTTTTTTAATTTTTTTTTTTTTTAATTATTATTTTAACTTCATTATTATTTTTATCTATTATTTGATTTTTTAATTTTCTTAATTTTCTTAATTTTTATTTTTGGATTGTTGAACTTAGCCTTTGGAAAAATCACATAGGACCTAGGACTTAGGACTTATGAGGGGAAAAACATTTTCTAACCCTCAAGACACTTTACATCATGACTTTTTTATATCTCAAGTGAGAAAACCCATTTGACATAGACCCTCATAGACCACCTAGTTCTGCGACACAACTATAATCTAGCAGATCAACGCACTAGGATTCCCCTAAGATTCTAACGACAAAATTCATTCCGTATTTGGGGTTAGGCTGAAGGAAAACTCTTCCGATCATGGATCGATGAGACAAAAAACCTTCCGGAACGTAGATTATCACTAAAACATTATGTCCACCTAGGAAATTTACATACATGACTCAGGTCTCCTAAGATTATTTATAATTCACACATGCAGACTAGGTTTACAACATAGTATGATAAGGGTGATGATGACTGTCAAACGGACACGCCAATCAAGCACTACCCTTTTGCGAAGAGAAGGGGGTGTACTGCTAAGGGTAGTTGACATGTCGTGGTCAACAATGCCCATTTGTTAAACAATAATCATGAGATTACATGATCACATAAGATGATGTTACAAATGAGGTTTGAGCTCTGTATTTAAATACAAATCAAGTAGAACATATTTTGATTTTGATTTTTAATCATCATAAAAGCTATAATTCTTATTTTTAACAATGTTCTCTATAGTGGTATACAATTTTTAAGTTTTTTCAGTGTTTTCTTTCATTTGCAACCTTGTATTAGGGGAGCCATAGACCATGAGGACTTTGGGTCTATACTTTGGTTAGTCTCAAGCTTAAACAATTGGCTTTGATGTTATTTTTTAGGTGGTTGAGCATATTAACCGTGTGAAATTTTCTTCCTTGTTTTAGAACAATTATGTTCTGCATCTATTCAACCATCGTTTGTGCCATCTGAGCCAATGAAACCTACAAGACATTACAAAATTTTATAATTTAATTAAAGTTTTAGAATTTAGAATTTATAAATTTTCAAGGTCTGATTCTTTGAAGAGCACCTTTTTTAATGGCAGGTGGTTTCTTGTTCAATTCCACCTTGCCCTAATATTCACAGGGAATGGTGACGATCATTATCAGTCCCTGTATATGTATCAATAGTGAAGATTTTTAAATGAACATTACCGAAAGTCATTTTTTATATATGAAATAGTGAGAGTTAATGAATGTCGCCATATATATGCATCAGTAATGAGGATCATAAAGGTACATCACCATAAATCACTATTGTTCATATGAAATGGTGACGATTACTATATGTCATTATAATCATTATTCATGACGGAGGTTGAATGTCACCACAAAACCTATACTTTTGGTGACACGGGCTTTGGTAACATTTAGTTTTTGGTGATAGAAGCTATTTTGACCATCACCATTGAGCTTATGGTGACATTTTTTGAACCTCACCAAAATATGAAAAGGTGATGGTCAATGAACGTAGCCATATATATGCATCAATAGTGAGGGTTATGAAAGGTCCACCATTGTAAATCATTGTTTTTCATATGAAATGATGACGGTCAACATATGTCATTATAATCATTATTCGTGATGGACCTTGAAAGTCACGACAATACCTATACTTTTGGCGGTGCCACCTTTGGTTACGTTCAGTTTTCGGCGATGAAAGTCATTTTGACTGTCACCAATGAGATTATGGTGACATTTTTAGACCCTCACCAATAAATTTATTTGTTGTAGTGAAACACGATTGTAATCATGTTTTCCATTTATTCATCTTTTTTCATGTAGTGTGGTCCATCGAAATTATGCAACATGGGTACTCCTCGGATGAGGAATCAAATTTTGCATCCAACGAGTGTTGTCAATTGAAATTTGAGTAAATCCATAAGGAGATAAGTTGAAAATATGAGTTGAAAAAATATGTTTTACTTTTTCCCTCTAAAATTTGATGATGTAATATAATATTATTTTATTATTTTATAATTTCCTCTGGAGGCCCATTTTAGACCTCAATTCCACTAATGATTATGACATGGGAGATAAAAATTTAAGAATTAAAAAGTAAAGGTTCATAATAAAAAGGTTATTGATCGAGAAAAAATAGATGTTGATATGTCTGGGGTTGGATCCACGGGGCTCATAAAATTACATCAAGCTACTAGTGACGTACTTGCACAATCTATTATTGAACAAGAAGTAGAAAATATGAGACTAAAATAAAGAAAAAAGAGCTATAAGATTCTCTAAATCCAAGACCTTTATTAATGGCTCCAATGGAAATATGCACACCACCATTGTCAATTTCTATGCCAAGTATGCTCCATATATTTAATAAACTCGGCAACCTCCTTAATGAGGTGAAATCTGATATTATCAATAATATATCTCAAATATTGAAAATTATTGAATATGCATGGAAAGCAACATTTGATTTGCAACATTTAGTACATAGAATTATGTCATTTGTCGATTGGTTTAATAGACATCTTGAGGGAGATAGGGATTTCCTAGACAACGACTTACTTTTAGTGAGAAGCTTCATTTTCTCTTTGATATAGAGAAAGAACAGCAAATACTCCCAACTTTTAATTGAATGAAGCAATTCAAAGTTGAGTGGTTTGATAACATCATAACACTAGAGAACATTATTTTTGAATGTGAAAGCATAGAGAGTAAAAGAGTTGATGCCTATGTCAAGGTGGTAGGGATTGTTTGGGATCTAACTGGTCTACACATCACATGTGACTATTGATTAATTTCAAAATAAATGGTAATGGTTGAATTAAAGAAGCTAAAATAGTCAAAGGAAGCAAAGTTTGATAATATAATTGATTTTATTGTATAGGAAATTAACAGTTGGCTAATTATTATTTTTAGTGTTAATGAGTAGTAGTAGGTCTTGGTTGCGCATCTGTAAGAAGAGGATAGGGAAATTGAGGAGGACATTTTCAATGAATTTTTCAAATAGGAGATTATTGTCGCTTTGATGAAAGATTTCATTCAATACAAGCTAAATAAATTCCTTCAAGAAATCAGGAATCCAAAAGACAGTTGACAATCATGGTCTATGCTCTCATGTATTGTGAGTGTTCTTAAATATTGAAACATCGATTTTTTCTTATTACTAATGTTTCATTATTCAGGTTTGTTGGATATTTTATCATGAACTAAGTTGATTGTTAGATGTTGCTTCTTGTTTTTTGTTGTAGGTACATTTTTGACATCACAGTTCATGAGAGCCTAATCCCTGTCCCCATTGGGATGAATGCATTTACTTTTATGATTAAGTATCAATATTTTGGTAATTTCTTTGCGCAACAAATATTATTCCCTATAATTGATCACAATGAAAATGAACTTCTGATTACTCTGTTCTAATACTGTGATTGTTTACCAATTTTGTGAATAATTTTGAGATAATATTTTGCATATGAACTTGTATAACTCTGAGTTTTGTAGTGTTGTCAACAAAATTAATTGAACATAAGTTTATGAGCATGTGCTTTGATCTTTTATATTATATATAATGGTATGTAATTGATCACAATGAAAATGAACATTCAACAATACTTTTGGATCTCAGATATTTGTTCCATCTATAGTATTTATTTTAATCATAGCTATGGTGATTGACATTTGAATCTAAATCCAGTTCTTGTTATTGTAACTATAATGGTTACTACACAATGAAAATGAACGTTTCATAACAATTTTGGATCTTAAATATTTCTTCCATCTATAGTATTTATGTTAATCATAGCTATGAATATTGAGCACATTTGAATATGAATACCATTCTTGTTACTGTAGCTATATTGGTTATTTCAGAATACGTTTGAAGCACAAATATTCATTACATTGTTTCAGTGTTGTATCTCTTTCCAAATTTTGTGGATAATTCTAAGATAAGTTTTTTTCATAAGTTTTCGATGATATACATTGAGCTATTATATGGATATTTAGATGATTATTTTAATTTTTCTTTTACACCAACCTTCATATTCATTTAAATTTTTTTATCAAAGTAGAATGTGACATTTGTGAATTAAATACTTATTATCCAATATTAAATGAATTCTCACACACTTTTGGTTCTTAGATATTTGTTAAATTTGTAGTAAATATTTTAATCATGGCTATGATGATTACAATTTGAATTAGGACACAATTCTTGTTACTATAACTATGTTTCTTACTATTATTGACTTCTCAAGCACAAAAACTAATTACTCATTTCTAATTTTGAATCTATTCTCAATTTTTGTGAAGAGTTCTGTGATAGTATTTTGAATAAGTTTTTGAGCATATTTTTTAAGCTTTCATAAAAAAGTTATTTTTTGTTATAGATCATAATGATCTAATTTTTTGTAATTTACTTATTTTGGATCTATGTTTGTGTTGCATGCATCAATTAGGTGTAATTTTAAATTCCTCTATGCTTTCGCAATTTCCAAAGGGGTCACATGATAGTCATTCATTTAGGTTGAAAGATGCTTTACTAGTGTACATTATTTTTTTCACTCGAACTTTAGCTTGTCACATAAATTGCTTCCACATAGTAATTGGCTTGACACATTCTTGTGTGGCACATCTCTTTCCCTTCACTACAAATATTCACTATTGAATATATGCACGTCTCTTTCCCTCCACAGACTTCTTGTGCATGACTCCATTACGTACAACATTTCTTTTGCACACATTCATTGCATATGTCTGTCTTTTAGGTCAGTAATTGTTATTTCATTTCCTTCTGTTCATAAACTGGGATAAATTGTATAAGAGAAATGTGATATTTCTTTATTTCTTTACGCATGTCCCAAAAGTATCAATTTCCACAGTATTTTACATACATAAATTTTCAAAATAAATATCCCATGATGTGTACCATATGTGAATTGTCACAAACTTAATCAATCATGCATTGTAGAATAACTTCTATTAAACAATTAATTAAGGCCTACTCAATTTTATTTTTCCATGGCACTGGAGAATCTAGGTTAGGGTCTTATAATCTCTAATACTACCAATCCAAATGCCACAACAAACTAATTTTTCACAACGCAATATAGACAATAGTAAATCAACATGCACACAAAATATACAACATTTTTCAATTTTCAATTTCTCGTGACTTCGTCATCTTAACAAACTATAATACAACTCTCTCTGGATCCTGTAATAGGGATAATGGTCCTCATACATCCAAAGATACAAGAATACAACTAAGGTTTGGTGCCATTCACTGTGACAAAAAAATATACCCTAAACAAGACACACTGACCATCAAGCTAATGTAGTGGACCATAACAACTGCCTTGGTCATGCCTTGAACACACATACCTATTCCTTTGTCTCTTGATTTGCAATAACACCCATCTACCTCTATCAATGATCTAGGTCCTTTAGTTCGTTGAAGATGACTCCAGTCTTCCCTCTAACTGACCATTCATCCATTAATGACATAGCACCTTGAGTCTTCACATATGTCCACTAGTTGCTCCTTATTCCTTCAAGAAGTCAACGCACTTTGTGACTTCTTGCCCACTAGATTCTTTTTAGTCCTTCAAGGGCACATCTCTTAGGGACTTTAGTCCCACTAATTCCTTCCTATGCTTCCTAATGAAGACAAACATAGGGCATGGAAGGCCACCCACTTCTTTTGAAGATGTCCTTCTCTTACAAGTAATCTAGCACTAGTCAAACTGCTTTATTTGACTTCCTTCTTTAGTCCTTCAAAGATCAGTACTAAGAATCTCCTTTCTTCCTCTTCTAATAACTCTCTTTATCCTTCAAGGAGTTGTATTTAGGGGTTGGAGCAAACCACCCTCACAAAAAGTTTCTTTTGTTTGCTCCAAATACTATCCTAAAGTAGGACCGTCAACCACTTAAAGAAACATCAACCTAGTAGAACATACCTCTGATTGAAGTTATTTTCTTCTTATACTACTCACCATCTTGTACCGACTTCAAGTCTACAATTTTTGGCTTGGTCAGGGAAACATACCAACCTTCAACTAGCCCTCAAATCCCTTTTCTCTCCCTTCTACAAGGCTTGTCCTAGATCATTGTCCTTCTAAGTATACTTGACCACCCTTTCACTCCTCCAAATGACTATTCGATACCAAAAACAAGGCTCCTCCCTACATGTAACAAGTTTGAATAGTCTCGACCATGTTCTTAAGGAAGATAACCCTTATCTCATGCACAAATCAAACCAAAAATAATGTAGTTACCCTTATGCTCCACTCAGACTTACAATAGATGTAAAACATACCTAATAAAATCCTCAAACTTCTTCGTCCTCGTCATCCTTGAGATAAGATTCTTCAAATGTATTCTCTATTATGATTTACACTTGGTTGATGATGAATGAGGTTACTCATCTCCTCCTTTTATACATTTTATTAGGGTGTGCATGAATTGGTCCTTGGGGGCATCACTAAGTCTAGTCTGATTTTAATTTTCTGTCACAAGCCCACACAAGTCACAAATAAATTAATGTCTCTCAAACCATAAGGCCTCTCTTGGTGCTACAAGTGGCCCCTTTCTCCTTTAAGGATGCCCTACAATCTCTAAGTTCCAAGTTTCTAAATACATTTGATTGTTTTGGCACAATTCCTTTGGGTGAAAAACCCACATGCTTGGGTTCTTAGCACACAAATGGCTTTTTTGTGACAATTCCTCCACAACCCAGTAGCCTAGGGTTTGGAGTCCTCCAAGCTACAAATCTCAACAATTGACATGTAATCAGAAAATCATTAAAATGCTTAATAAATTTATTTTGATGCATTGTGTAATGGTTATCGGCTGTAAATAAATCAAGAGGGTGCAAAAAATTCCATACCCAACATTAAAAAATTAAATATGGCTTAGTTCCACTATTAACAAAATTTGACTATCAACAAATGTAAGACGTTTTGGCATTTTTTCAGTGAATTGGTGAATTTACATGTAATTAGGAACAAGAAGTGTTGGCACATAAAGAAAGGAAATTTTCTCAAGTAGAGTGAAGTGACATCAACATAATGGTGTGTACCAGCCCAACCATCAAGTTGCTTCGTAGTATTGATAAATAACCATATCTTCGCACAATATTTCTTGATGGTTTTCTTTGCATGCCTTTCAACATAGAGTTATTATTGACAGCCTATACACTATCTTTCATTATCAAAATGAATTCTCGTTTAATTTAGTTTGTAAATTTATGACACTTAGGGTACACAGATTAATGATCTTAAAACAAAAGAAAAGTTCTAAGTAAATTAATGATATGGTTTTGGAATTTCAAGAGTTATTTACATTGCTTCCCATAAATGTTGGCTTTGGTATTTTCAGTTTCTATTTATTGAGAGTGTCTTGTATAATATATTTCACACACAAAATAGTAACAACTTGTGATTTATGGCATACTGAGAAATCCAAAATTAAATGACATTGAGAACATAACTAATTAACAGACTATTTCTAAAGTACAAAGCAAAAATGGCTAGGAGAGCAAGGTAAGAATCTATTTGCATTAACATGATTAACTCATTTTTTCATATTAATGAGAACCTTCATTATTCAAATACATATGAGTGATATCATAACCTCTCAATGGGAGAGAAGAATAAAAATAAGTTTTGGTCCAATGGATTGGAAAATGTCGGATGTACTCTAGAAGCCTTTGATTTTAAAGAAATCATTTATTTCTATGTAAATAATTTCAATTCAAATAGAAGATAAATGAAATTAGAAGTGAATAAGACCCGAATTCCTCTTACTCCCAAGGCATTTAGACGGATATTCAAGTTAATATGACCGAATATGTGCTTGAAATTATTGAAAGTAGATAATTTTCTTGAGTCACTAGGAGGGAGAATTAACATAATTCAAGAATTTATTTCCCCAACTTCCTAGGTTCCTTTTGATCTTTCAATTCTAGATATTTATTTGTTTAGGTAGTCATTTAGAGGATTTTGTTTCTTGTGTTCCTTCTTGATGGTCCAAGAAACTACAATGAATGTCCCAAAATCCATTCTCTATTTTCTTTATTACTCTTACAAAAAAGATTATGTATTTGATTAGGTTGATCACATTTCCAATGAATTAGATATTTTGCTAGTCAATTTTTCAAAGAGAAATAGATTCTTTATGATAGTGTATAGGATAACAACCCTCGTTTCGAGCCATGTCTTTCATGACTTACCCTATAAACCTAAATTCAATTTTATCCAGTAACTGATGTAGTTTTGTTATCCTATATTGTGAAAGTAGGAAGCTTCTTTAATATTTTTTAATTCAAATTGTTTTTTCAAAGTAGATCATTTAAATGATAAATGGATAAAAGCCCCATATAATATATTCCCAAGCCCAATTTTTCCTATGGGGAAAATGTTTAAATGAAGAAAGAGAAAATAAAATGATTATTTGAATTTATGGATTTAAAGGTGAGCCACTATTACTGCGAAAAAAGTGTCATAGATAGGTATTTCGTTGCTAAAGCCTTCAAGTAATACTATGATCCGAACTTAAAAAGGAACACAAACAATTACTGATATAAGCATAGCTACAAATATTTAGCAAAAAATAGACTTCATTTCATTAATACCAAAATACTGAAATATGCTTACAAATAAAATGGAAATAAACTAACTCAAGTGATAGTGGCTACAATTCTCTGAACTTTGTTACAATGAAGCTCAAGGGCCTATTTATTATTGAACAACAAGATAAAACCATAAAAAACCAAAACCCTAACCCTAGGAGATGTAACACAAATATTTTATGGGCCTCGTTGGGTTTAGTTGGGAAGTTAACTTCTCGAGGTCGTAACTTGGTCATATTATCTCCATTTTGTGTGTAGGATACATTGTTCTAAAGGCCTCCTTGAGTATTACAAGACTTGAAGTAGGTCACTACCTATGGCTAGGGGCTTGCAATGAACCTCAAAACAACAATGTTTAGAGGGTCAAAACTACTACGGAAGTTCATGACCCAAAAAAATGTTAAAAATAGTAAATACTAAAATAAACAAGGAAACATATAAAACTAGCTGGAGGTCTAGGTGGAATAGGAAGGTGGCCACCAATATCCACCTAGATTATTCCTCCCCCCTTAGGAAGCAATGGTCCCCATTGAGTGTAGAGCCTCCATGAGATGAGAAATTTTTATTGAACCTGGTCCCTGGTTAACCACTTGCTTTGGTGAAGGAGTTGGCTTGCTTTGACAACTCGATATAACTAGATCCTTTGTTGGTGAGTTTTTTTTATCTACGTTTTCATGAGATGATTATTTCTGGCATGTTCCATGCAGTCAAGGTTGAGTTATGTTGTTGTGAGTTGTTCTGCAATGTTGGATGTGTCCAACAATGGTGAAAAGTATGGTCAAAGGTTGTCTACATTGAACATTAGGTGTAGACCAAGGAACGGTAGGATGTTGAGCTCAAAGGCATTTTCATCAGAAACCTTCTTGATGGTGTATGGTCCATAGCATAGTGAGCGAAGCTTTTGGTGGGGTCCAACAAGGCCCTCCCTCTAAAAATGTAGCTAAGCTTGGTCTCCCAGCTGGAACTTGTGCGTCACTAGATGTTGATCATGGAGATGCTTCTACTTAGCATTAGATCTGTCCAATATATCATGGACCTACTGGTAGATGTGTTGAATCTACTCAATGAATTTCTTAGCCCTCTTGTCTTTGGACTGGATGTGAGTTGAATCTATCTAAGTGGCTACAAATGGTATGGCCACATCAATGGGACATATTGGTTGAAATCCCAACCCTACTTGAAAGGGTATGTTGCTTGTTGAGCTGTGGAGAGCTTTGTTGTAGCTGTCATGTACATAGGGGAGACTTTCACCCCATGTGTGTGGATGATTCAAGTTGTACATGTGAAGAATGTGTACGATCATTCTATTGACAACCTATATTTGGCCATCAATTTGGGGATGGAATGTTGTGGACTTAGTAATTTTTGTATCTAGCATCAACCAAAGACCTTACAAAAATGCACTCATTAATTTGCTATCTTGATCTGAGACAATATACTTTGGGATCCCAAAGTGTACCCACACTCGCTCAAAGATGAGATTAGAAGTGGCCTTTGCTGTGATACTCTTCTTGCAAGCCACCATGATGGACATCTTAGAGAATCTGTTGACGACCATGAAAATACAGTCATTGTTATGCTTAGTAGAAGGAAGGCCTGACATGTAATTCATGGAGATATATTCCCAAAGTTGAAGAGAAGTAGGTAGAGGTGTATATAAGCATTGCTTCATGATGGTTGGTTTGGAAATGCAGCAAGAAGCGCAAGATGTAATGTACTTCCCAACATCCTAACGAAGATTCAGATAATAAAAATACTTTTGAAATACCACCGATTTTTTATATACTCCAAAATGTCCAGAAACTTGACTGTAGTGTGCCTCCAAAATAATATTGGCACACTCACTTGAAGGAAAATAGATGTGTCCCAGGTGGAACAACAATGTAGCCTGAAGGTGAAAATTTGGAACTTCTTCTCTTTGAGGAGTGTCTGGTATGTGCTCCCCAATTCTGGATCTCTTTGGTAAAAATGCGGCCACCCCAAAGTCTCATGCCCATAGGAGTCAAGCACAATGATTAGTGCCATGACTGGTGGTCGACTGAAGTAATCTGCAACATTATTGGTGCTTCCCTTCTTGTATTGAATGTTCAAATGGAACTGTTGAAGGTAGCTGGACCAATTCTATTGGTGATCGTTCTGCAACTTCCCTTATGTCTGTATGAACTGCAAGGGTCGGTGGGCTATGTGGATGACTATTACCATCCCCATAATCTTATGCTTCCATTGATGGTAGGACTACACAATGGAGTACATTTCCTTATTGTAAGTGGGATAATTTCAGACTATGTCTAAAAGTGTCTCACTATAGTAAGCCAGTGGATGACCCTTCTTTGTAAGAACTGCACCAATAGCATAGTTAGAGGTGTTTATCTCAATATAAAATTGTTTTTGTAGATCTCATAATGTGAGCATTGGTGCATAGCATAGCCAAAGCTTCAACTCGACAAACGACTTTTGTTTGGTTTTGGACCAAAGAAATGTTTCTTTTCCTCCACCCTTGGTGACTTAATGGCCAAGTGATATGACAGAACCCCAACACAAACCTGTAGTATAAATTGGAATGACCCAGAAAGCTATAGAGATCTATTATAGTTGTTGGGGCTAGTCAATCCTTAATGATTTGTATCTTGGATGGGTCCACATGCACACTCATCAATGATGTACCCCAGATATTGAACTTGGGTCATGCCAAAAGTACATTTCTCCAAATTGGCACATAACTTGTGTTGTCATAGGATTTAAAGGACCTATGGAATATGGTGGATGTGCTCTTCCAAACTCTAGCTGAAGATCAAGATGCCATCTAAATAAACCACCATGAATTCATTATTGAATAGTCACAAGATGGCCTCCATCAATCTCATGAAGGCTGCGGGGGAATTCGTCAACCTGAAAGGCATGACCAACCATTCTAAAAGGCCCTCCTTGGATTTGAATGAAGTCTTTCACACATCGAAGATTTCTATAGGCCCCTGGTGATAACCATACTTCAATTCAATCTTGTTCAAATATTTGGCCCCCTTGAGCTGGTCTAGAAGGTCATCAATCAATGGGATTGGGTACCTATTCTAGAAATTGATCATGTTTAACACCCAATAGTCAATACAGAGTCTCCAGGTCTTGTCCTTATTTTGTATCAATACAATTGGGCTCCTAGATGGTGATGAGCTTGGCTTGATGTGGCCTTTTTGTAACAGCTCTTGAATTTTCCTCTTGATCTCATCATCCTCCAGAACAGAGCGTTGATAGATCAGTCCATTAGGTAGTGGCACGCTCAGAGTCTAATCAATGGAGTGCTTGACCGGATAGTGAAGAGGTACCCCTGTAGGTGAGGTGAACATGTCCTTGTACTCCTCCATGATCTTGTCCATCTGTTGTTATTGTGGAGAGGATCCCTATCTAGAAGTAGTGGCCACAACCTTCTTCTTGCCCTTAGGGCGACTCATAAGGAAAACCAATTTCCTAGTATGGTAAATGATCTTACTGCATTTTGTTGTTTTGATAAAAGAGATGGTCGTAAGCGGGGCTACCTCCGTATCTTGTAAAACTTATTTCCCAAAGTAATAATCAAAAAGCGAGGACTAGACTCATATATAGCTTGTTGCTTCCACAAGCATGGTTTTTCTAATAATACATCACAAACTTTAAGAGGAGCAACATCAAACAGTACCTCATCTGTGGAGGGCTTCATGTTGTAGGGAAGGTGGCACTACTAGCTGATGCAGAAATCGTGTCCTCGGTGAAACCACCCGATGGTGTACGACTACGAATGTGTTGTCGTCAATAGGCCCAACTGCTTCATGACCTCCACTAGAATAAGATTCTTTTGGCTCCCATTGTCGATACGAATGATAGCGAGAACTATTCACCCACATCTGTGAGTGGAAGAGGCATTCCCCCTCCTTTGGATCTTCAGGATCATTCTCATGGATCTTGGTGGTGGCCATAGTGGTACTCAGCTCCACCTCAATTATCTGCTTCCCATTTTCATTCTCCTTGTCTGGTTCTGACTAAGAGTTAGAATATGCATCTGAATCAAAAGCCTTCAACTCGGTCACCAATGACTACTTGACCCCACACTCACTTATGTTCTAAGTGGAGCTCTTATGAAACTCACACCATTTTCTTGTACCCTTGTTTGTCATCGTCATTTTTTTCTTTGCTTGTAGCTTCAGCGGGTTATCCTAGGTCACCCCACCTTGGCTTTGGCCTTTCCTCTATGGTTTGGGTGGGCCTTTTCCTTGCTTCAAATTCGTAGATCCAAAGTCTCACTTCTTCTGTTTAAACTCATGCTTAGTCTTGAAAATGTATCAGTATGTCATGTTGAGCAAGGAGATGTCTAGGAACTCCATCTCATCCTAGATGTACTTGTGTAGGCAACCACGGTACTTGATTACCAAATTCTGCTCAGAATCCTTGATACCTAATTTTGTGTGGAGGGTATAGAAAAAATTTGTGAAATCCAGCACATCTTGGTCCCTTCCTAGTCATATCATGGTCCACCTTATGTATTTACCTTCATAGCTCCCGACAAGGCAATGTTGTTCCTTCATGGTGTCTTGGAAAGAATCCCAAGTGGGTGCAGCTTAAAACAGTAAGGATTACATCCCATCCTTTTGCTCACAGTAGGTTTTCCACTAGTCCTTAATATGTGGGACGACTTTGAGAAGTGAAAAAGTGATATTTTCCCAATTGCAAAAGTCATGAATTAAAAAATATCATGCCAATAGATTCAACCATTTATCTATGATATCTACATATATCTAGCCCTCAAATATGGAAATGTCAAAGTTAACTTATACCTTAAAAGGAGTGCTGCCTCTAGAGTGGCTTCTAGATGAAGATGTGTTTCATGTGGGTAAAAATCATAGGATCTAGGCAACATTATCGATCATCATGTTCCTCTATCACTCAAGGGATTCCTCGAGCAATATTTTGATAGGATCTCTTGCCCTGTCATCTTTATTTTCTTTTGCCATCAGAGGCCATCGGGGTTTACGAGGATGGTCTTCCAAAGGTTCAACTAGATAGAGCCATAACTCCTTATACCTTGACCTCATTGGGGGCATGGAAAGAAAAATAGAGAAAATCATACCACTCTCATACCACTAATTTGACCTTAAACAAGAATGCAACAAATTACATATATGAGCATAATTACAAAGAGGCAGTAGAAATAACACTTCATTTCATTAATATCAGAATACTAAAATATGCTTACAAACATAATGGAAATAAACTAGTTCAGGTGAGGTTTGCTTATCTCTGAGAAGAGATGTGGTGGCTACATCCCTCTAAATTGTGCTACGTTGAGGATCAAGGGCCTATTTATTATCGCCCAACAATAGAAAATCCTGAAAAACCAAAACTCTAACCCCAGGAGATGCAACGCCAAGAGTTTATGAATACCAAGACTCATTGTTTCTACTTTGATACAATTTTTAAACAATCAAATCCGTCAAACATAGTTTTGAAATCACATATCATCTCACTGACAAAGAAATTTTTCCATAGCTAAAGTTATTGTTCCTTGCTCAACACATTCGCTCTCCCACACAACTCTATTTCTTCACACACCCATGTCAAAATAGTAGCAAAGAGAGTTAATCTCTCACCCTTATTTTGTACCCGATATACATGTAAACAAAAAATTTCATGCCCCAAACTTTACTAAGCCAAAACCTCTAATTAATTGATTAAAACGTAATTTTAATAGGTATAAATATATGCAGAGATGTAGAACATTGCGATTTTTTTTTTTCCATGATCCACACACTCATTCTCCCTCACAACACTTCTTCCTCACGTGCATTAAAAGCACATTTCACTCTACCTAGATTCACAACTTTGTGCATGTTCTTCCACATAGCTGAATTTGTAAAAGTTTAAAATGAAATAATATGTAAATGAAGTAGAAGTCCCTTTATTAGTGTTAATGTTAATTCCAATGTTAGAGTTCTTACTGACGAAACATACAACAAGATTTAGAGAAAGTTTATGTTCATTGTTCCAAATACCTATTCTCCCGCACAACACTTCTATCTCATACACATTAAAACGACACTTCATTTAATATTTCATAATAATTATTCAAGTAAGAATTGTGAAATCACAAGTCCACTTAGTATTTGGGAATGTCAAATAAAAAGATCTCACATAGACATGGTAGTCAGGATAATTAATCGCCCACCTTTATTTTGCACCTGATATACATGTAACCCAAACTTTTCATTCCCCGAGATTTAGTGAGACAAAAAAACTAACTAATTGATTAATATCCAGTGTTTTGAAATAGGGAGATGTGTGGGAATGTATGTGAAGACATAGAATATTATGGAATAAATTTTGTATTCCTCGCTCTACACATTCCTTCTACACATAACCCCTCTTCCTCACACGCATTAAAAATACACTTCATTTAATATTGGATAATAAGTATTTAATTCACAAATGTGAAATCACAAATGCACATAGTATTTGGAAACCATGAAGACAAATATTCGTAGTTTCTAGTTTTTAAACTATCAAAGTCATTGAACATGGTTTTGAAAATCACACACCGAATCATCCAAAATATAGTTTTTCTACAACTCCTCTTCATCCTAATATCAAATAAGGCAAGCCCACATCGACATAGTAGTGGAGAGAGTTAATCTGCAACCTAGATTTCACACTTGATATACACTAAACCAAAAATTTCATGCCTTAAATTTCAATAAGCCAAACCACTAATTAATTTATTAATATATAGTGTTAAGAGGTTTAAATATATGTGGAAAGAAATTTTTTGTTCCCTTCTCCACACACCCATTCTCCCACACAACACTTATCTATCACACATTAAAAAAACACTTTATTTAATATATTGGATCATGTCCATGCAATAAATTTGCCTCTACGCCCCCATTCTCTTGCAAATACCTCCTCTTCTACACATCCTACATTCTGCACAGTTTCACAACTCGATGCACATGTTCTCATGCATTACTGAATCTGTAAAAGTTTAAAATGAAATAACAGGTAAACATACTACATTCCCTCTCTTAGTGCCAGTGACAATTTTAATGTTAGTGTCAAAGTACTCACCAACAAAAATCTCCCCCTCGGTTGAGTAAAGGATCTACTTGGAGCACTATATCAATGCCAGTGTCAGAGCACTCACCGATGTAATGACCAATTACAAGTTTAGTCTTTTCCAATTTTAAAATGATTTTTCAAGCACTGAAAAATAATAAAAATGAATTTCCCTCCATCAGGGAAACCATGTCACATCAACGCTCTCTCAGCCAATGGAAACTTAGAAACAAGATTTCTAGAAACTAGCAAATTATTTTTGAATTTACGGGAAAATAAGAATATTAAACATTTTCCTCAAACTTTTGTTCAAATTACAAAAAATCTTGAAAAACTAATCGAGAGTCAACAGACTTTGTCTACGAGGCAAGTGTTATGGTCTTTGGAAAGCTGGGGACTAAAAAATGATATATTGGAATTAAAAGAAATATGATGAGGATGTTGTGTTTGTTAAAAGAGAAGATTAAATTTACCAATTTAACAAGGTTCCTCAATCTTATATGAAGCATGATAAAGTGAAGATCCAAATATTCATCAATGGATTTACTCAGTCTTACCAAGACAGGATAGAGTTTTATGTGCTATATTTCACCTCAAGTTGTTGATACATGTGTTCTATAGAGAAGTAAGCATAAGAAATCATGGCTAGTGTGTTGATGTTTTTGTAGAAATGGGGTACCAAAAGACACCTTATTAGCAGCTGATTACTCCCTGCAATTAAATCATAGATTGAATTGGTTGATGTTAGTAGACAAACATGAGAAAAAAAACATTGCAAATGGTGAGAACAATGCATACATAACAGAAACTAAAAACTTATTAAAAAAAACACATAAATAATTCTTGATGAAGCAAACAAGTGAATAATTTAATTGAAATTGGCTCCATTTACTGACTATTGAAAGTAGAAGATGAATACAATAGATTAATACTAAACAATTGGAAAGAATTCTTTAAGAAATGGTGTTAAAAAATCCTCAACAAGGATGATCCTTTCTACTCTCTTTGAAAGATTCTCCTCTCTCTCAAAGAAGTCTCAAGGCTCTCTTAATGGTGAAATCCTCTCCATATTAGAGTGATGGATTTTTGAGAAACAATTTTTCTACCATAAAATATATTTTTCTTTGGTCTTCTAATGGGATGTTTATATAGAATTTTGGATCCCTCTTCCCTCTCATGATCCATCAATGAGAAAATGACACATGAGCAGGACACGAGGATCCCTAGGGTGCCGCATATGTTCAGGGTGACTTGAATTCGACTGTCCTTGAATGGAACATGTCAGGGAATCTCTTCTTCCAAGTGTGTGAAGTGGTCCTGAATGATAAGTCACAGTTTTCCTTTGACTACTTTCCTATCAAAGTAAAAGTCGTGTGGTTGTCAATTTTGGCCTCTAGATAGGTCACACAGTTCAATTTTAAATATAAGACCTTTGGAGAATTTAATTTTTTTAATTTTCATGATGTCTTCATCTAGAAAATATTCACCTAAACATTCTATTGGACTACTTTGGGTGTCGTCTGTATTGTACAAATGTGCATACGATTTTTTGGGGTTAACAATTGACCCATAATCTATGAGGTTAGGTGTTAGGTTCCTATACTACTAGTGTAACCCCTTATTGTTATTAGTGAACCCCCCTTATTATATTGTTGTGCCCATGTAGTACCCATATTGTTATTATTGTGCCCCATAGAAGCCCACTATTGTTATTTTTGTGCCCTTATATTAGTATTGTTATGTTGGCTTTGATTATATTATGACCCCTTAGACTCTTATATATAGAAATGAGGTCTTGTCATATGTATCGACCAAGAATTCTTCATTTGTGTAATGTAAAGGAGGTTTCCCCCTCAACGAGGCTGATTTTGAAGTTGTTTATCTATGTTTTCTATATTTTTGTGAGTTTGTTTCATAACATTTGGTACTAGAGCTTTGGATTTTAGGGTCTCACTTCTCCAAAATAGGGCATCGTGGGACTTTCAATATAACTTTTATTTCTACGACATTGCAAAAGCTCAAAAACAAACCCGTTTGAGACAAAATCGTTCTAAAACTTGTGTCTGAATGCCAGATCTTGTGTCATTATATCTTCAGAGATATGATTTGAGGAAGTTAGGGTTTTGGAAAGCTCTAGAATTCCATAGTAAACAGGTCATTGTGGAATTTTCACTATAATGTTTTTTCTACAAAGTTTCAAACTATAAAAATAAAACCTGTATGAGCCAAAATCGTGCTGAAGCTCAGGTCTGAATTTCAGATATTTTCTAGTTATATTTTTGGATATATGATCCAAGGAATTTAGGGTTTTTGGAGGCTCCCAAATTACATCCCAAACAGGTGACCTTGGGAAAATCATCATAACTTTTTCTCTAAGTATCATATTGAAATTTCGTAACAAGTTACAAAAAGAGGACGAATAGTAATTCTCTGTGAAGCGTTTTCAACTTTGAAGGTTGAAACAGGTACACGTTTCTCTTAGTACAAGTTCTCCTTACTGAAAAAGTGTATAATTAGGTCATCTTTGGAGTTTGGGCATAACGCTTTATTGGAGAATCCAATTTTGATCAATATTTAAATCCTACAAATTGAAAAAAGGTGTGTAGTTTTTTAAAATTTTACATAAGTTTGGTTTGAAAAGTTAATTTTAAGGAATTCAAAGGGAATAGTGAAGAATAATTATTATTAGTCGATGCCCTGAAGAAAGAAAATGGAAATACTTATTAAGAAACATGAAACCTCTAGCATGAATCATGAAGAAGAGGAAGAAATGCAACATGATATATCAAAATTATGAGACCAAGTGCATCAAATTTCACTCTCAAAAAAAGTAACAGAAACTAAGATGGATGGTTTAAAGAAAGACGTGGAAGATAATATGGATGGTTTAAAGAAAGGTGTGAAAGATAAGATGGATGGTATGAAAGACAACATGGAAGATTGGAAGAAGGAATTGGAATGTTGGAAGGAAGGTTTAACAAAGTTGCTACAACAAAGGCTTCCTAATGGCGAAAAGGTAGTAGAGAAAACTTAGAATGAGAAAAAAATAAATGTTAATCATGATTCAACTAATGATAACATTGAATATTTGAAGAAAGACATGGAAGGATTGAAGTAAGGTTGGACAAAGTTGCTACAACAAAGACTTCCTAATCGCAAAAAGGTAGTAGAGAAAACTCATGATGAGAACAAAATAAATGTTAGTAATGATTTTATAGACTCTAATGGTCGATTGAAGACCCACCACGTTCCAAAGATCGATATGAGGAAGTTTGATGGCAAGGATTCCGTAACATGGATATTACAGATGGAGCAATATTTCAATCTCCATAATGTGCAAAACACACAAAAGGTATACATTTCAACTTTATATTTGGAACCAAATCAGTTTGTATGGTATCGATGGATTTGTTATAGTAAAAAAATTGTCACTTAGGAAATTTTTATGGAATAAATGATAGCACATTATTAGGATACAAAAATAAACACTTTTTTTATCAAATTGATAAATCTTGAACAAAAGCATTCAATGATGGAGCACATTGAAGACTTCCAAAAATTGAATATAAGGGTAAAATATATTCCAGTGGAACATAGGATTGATATGTTCATAGGGACTTTAAAGGATAACATCCAAAATTAGGTTTACCTTGGGGAAACTGATTCATTGGAGAAGGCATTCAGGTTGGCAAGAAAAAAAGGAAGCAAAATTATGGCAACAAGGAAGCCTATCACTCACAACTATAAAGATGGAAGTTTTTTCTCCCCTAGCCTCCACAACCTGCAAGGTTGACATCACAAAAATTGGAAGGAAAAAGAGAAAAAGGGCTTTGTTACAATTGTGATAACAAATACACTAAAGGTCAAAACTATGCTGAGAAGAAATTAATTTGCATAGATTGTGAAGAGGACAAAGAAAAGGAACAAGAAACGTCAAAAGAAGAGGATTTTCAATAGGAAAAAACCCTAGAAAAGAAGAAATGAATCCAACCATATCTTGTAATGCATTTGCCAAAATTACCACTCCTCAAACTATCAAGATAGAAGGACATATCAAGAAGAAAAGGTTAATAGTGTTGATTAGTTTAGTCAGTACCCATAATTTTATTCATTGTAAGATAGCCAAGGAATTGAATTGCTTCCTATATCTAGTGCCTAAGTGTCATGTGATGGTTGCAAGTGGAGGAACCATAAATTGTTCTAGAAAGATCCATAATATCAAGTTATCCATGGGAGAATATGTATTGAACAGCCTAATTCTTTCCATTCCAATGGGTGGTGCTAATGTTATACTAGGAGTCCAATGGATACATTCCTTGGGTACAATAGCTTTCAATTTTCAAGAATTGTTCATCAAATTTTCTTTCAAAGGAAAGGAAGTTGAATTAAGCAGTATCATAGGGAAACTAGGAAAGATAATCAACTCTAATACAATGACAAATCTTCTAAAGAAAGAACAATGAGGTGTAATTGCACAATTATGTTCACTAGAGGTTCCCACATTCAAATAATCTATTTCTCCACATCTCCAAAATGTCTTGGACAATCATCCCAAGGTGTTTGAGACTCCCAAAATCCTCCCAACTATTCGTGATCATGGTCATGCTATTCATTTGACTCCAGGAAGTGTTCCTCCAAACATTAGGCCTTAGAGATATCCGTTCCCAAAGGAATGAAATTGAACGTATAGTGGCAGACATGCTAGAGGTTGGCATAATTATCCAACCAAATTCGATAAACAAAGAAAGGGATGAATGGAAGAATGACGAAGCATGGTGGAAACTCATTAAAAGTTATGGAAGATGCCATTTCAAACAATATTTCCGAAACTTGAAAAGGAAGGAAAAATCATATTGGAACCTGAAGCAGTCACAGAACTGAGAAATCAATAGCTACAAAATCGATCAATTTTATATTATTTCATCAAGTGGAAGAACTTACATGTTGAAGATTCAACATGGAAGGATGATAATTTTATATATAAGCATCCAGAACTGCTCAAGCATTGAGGAAAATACTCTTAAGAGGAGAGGGGCGTGTTAGGTCCCTATACTACTACTGTAACCCCTTATTATTATTAGTGCAACCTCATTATTATATTGTTGTGCCCATGTAGTACCCATATTGTTATTATTGTGCCCCATAGAAGCCCACTATTGTTATTGTTGTGCCCTCACATTATTATTTTTATGCCGGCTCTAATTATATTATGACCCCTTAGACTCCTATATATAGAAAGGAGGTCTTATCGTTTGTATCATACAAGAATTGTTCATTTGTGTAATGTAAAGGAGGTTTCCCCCTTGAAGATGCTGATTTTGAATTTGTTTATCTATCTTTTCTATCTTTTTCTGAGTTGGTTTCATAACATTAGGAGCATGCGTATAGCTGAATCATGTTTTTCTTTTCTGGCAGAGAGTCTAATAAACTTATTGAGATAGAGAATAACTTGTTGTAGAGATGATTAGGGAAAAAAATTGGCTGAGGATAAAGATAACCATGCTCTAAAAAGGTTGTGTGTATGAGGCGGGTATGTCCCATGCGCATTATGATTACTAGTGACTAAGTATTACAATCATAAAAGAAATGTTACTATCAAATTAGCGTTGGAGTGGTTGACATGCTCATGGTTAATGGTGATAAATTATTATGCCCTCAAGGGTGCTTCTCAAAAATAGATGGATTCAGGTACCCCCATGCATAAACAAAAAGGTGAAGCATTGTTAAGGGAGGTGCTAAGTGATGCATGGGTCTTCTACTACATGAGACAAATACAACAACCATGAAGTACCATACCATCCTAACATGAAAGACTATGTTGGTGTTGAATGTTAGAGGGACCAATGACATCAATGGGAAATAGTCATTCCCATTGTCCCACCCAAGGATGTCCCTTAAGGGGGAAAGAACCCAAGGTACTTTCTTGATCCTGGAAGATGGGTGTTGAAGTCGACAGGCAAAAGAGATCAACCGCCCGAAATGTTGATTCAAGGAAACATGAGGGAGAAAGATGATTGTAATATGGTGGGTCAACAAGGCATGATAATGAAAGTGGACAGTATGAATGGATATGGTCAACTACCCAAAGTTGGAGTTGTAGTCTGAGTGGCGATAGTCAATCAATTCTTCTGAGGGAAAATCCCCGGAGTCGGTAGGACATCTAGGGTAGGTGTGATCGTGTTTTGACTCGCATGATGACTGATCAATTGGTGGGGTGGTGATTAGTGAGATCCAACCATGGGTGACTAGTGACTATCATTGGGTATGAAACATGAAAATATGGGTGGGAATCCCTTTCCTAAAAAATCTTTGTACACTTGCAAAAAAGAATGTAAAGGTGGTTTGGGATGTACAAACACAGAGATGAGTGCCCCATAAAAATGATGACCTTCATGATGATGAAGGAAACATGTTTTTTATAATGGGTGGGGGCCCCATTGGTTGGTCTCGGTGTGGGTTTGATGAGGAGGATGAAGTGGTCAAAATGTGCTATCCAAATGGAGGGTTGATAGGCCAAATGTAGAATGCGGTAGTGCATTCGAATTTATTTGTCACAAATAAACAAGGTTGCCCACGAGTGGGCTTGGTAAGAAATATGTAAAGAAGAGAAGAATGAGGCTCATCTTCAAGGCACGTAAGTGAAATGGCCCTCGGGCCTGAGTGGATGGTCATGGACATAATGGTGTAAGGGGTCTAAAACATGGGGTGATCCATGAATGGGAAGGTTCTATTGACTGACATGGACATTTTCAATGTACAAGGGGAGGTGGTGGGAGACGTGGTCGAGATGATGGACCCTATGGTGTCTTTCATAGAAATGATGTTAGGATATGAAAATATTTGTAGGAAGCCTATCATGCTGCGTGGAGAATGATACCTTCACTGCCAGTGGTCATTGGGGTATTGATTCTGGCAGGAAGTTGCTGAAGTACCTGTACCCTCGACAAGAAATACCATAAGTGAAAACATCTTGATAAAAACATATATAAATTGAAATGTGTTGGACATGATGAATAAAAGAACATGACAAGGCGCAACTAAAGGGTTACTCTGAGCATGTGGCAGGCTCAAAAAATGAGTTTGGGGTTGAAATGGAATGGAGGGTACTATAATGAAGATGATGTGGTCCTGATCCTTATGTCTTTGACGATTTTGACAATGGAGGTTTTGAGCTCCTATACTGGGCTCCATAAAATGACAAAGAGGGTGATATATAGGGAAAATTGGGCCATATTCCACCTCATTTTTACTTGTTTCTCTTGGAGTGCTAGGTGATTCCAAGAGCTAGTTTCTCGTGTTGCGGTGAGCTTATGCACTTGGGAAGCATGTGAGAAGAGAAAGGTAAGATATTATAACCCCAACTTCATCTTTTTGGTAGATTAGATTAGTTAGGGAATGCAAGGTGGCCTATACCAGCCTATTTTTAGGCTAACAAGGTTGTTCGCGTGGAAAATTCTAGACAGTCATGTGGTCCCCATGAGTGATCAAGAATTGGGTGTGATCTCCTCATAGATAGATGGGACAAAGATGCACAACATGTGTGATTGTGGGTAAGAAAGTTGTAGAGTCTTTGAATTGATGAACGCGTGGCTTTCAAGGTGATAGACTCATCATGTGTGCAACTGTCAAAGAAACATTCATGAGCTCTGCACATCTACGTGTAGAATAGATGCACCATGATGGGGTTGACGTCCCAACGACTTAATAGATGACAGATGTGTTGGCTATGTGTTTGGATGGCACCATTATGTGGTGCGCCATGCACATGTGAGAGAAACAGATGCATGGTCACACACCTGTTATGGGAGTAGGCACGCAAGAGTAGAAATGGTTGTTTTGAGGGCAAGGCAAGCTAATTTTTTATGTTTGCATCCTTTTTGGTAGGATTGGTATGCTATGGAGAGAGTGCAACTAGGAGCCTCTCTACGTTGTGATTGCTGGTGATGCAGCAGTAAGAACTACACTAGCATGATGGGTGTTGTTGAAGGTCACTCAAAACCCCCTTTTGAGGTCGCAGGATGAGTTCCTACAATTTTTTATATGGTGATGGGACCTGGAGCGCAAGGCATTCCAAATCTGAGACAAAGAGTTTCCCTTCACTACTATTGTTGATATTTATTTTGTCACGGTATTAGTGGCTCATGGAGAGCTATTACAGATGTTATATTTGACTAGGTAGGTAGATATACATGAGTGGGTAGCGGCTCATTGTGGGCCACATGTTGTTGACCAAGGGAGTGTCTGTATCAGGACTGTCATGGACTTAGCTAAGCGGGTTTCTCTAGTAATGATTGTGCACCTTGATCGATCGGCTACCATTAAATAAGTTTCAAGGCCACATCTTTCCATACGAGGGAGCTTGCATGTAAGCCATTTATTTGACTGAGTTGTCTTCCTATATAGAGGGATGGTGTCAAAACTTACACTGGTGTGTCGGGTGTAGTCCAAAAGTTTCTTTTATTCAATCATCCTACGTAGGATCCTCTACAAGAGGGTTGTCATGCTCCAACCCATAGTAGTAGTGTCATCAGGGCCAGCGAGAGACCCATGGATCCGATGACAGGTGCTTCTGATATCATGAGTGGGTGGGGTTGATGTGGGCCATTATTGGACCCCAACAATGGAGGGTTGCTTTTAGTCCAACCCTTATATGATTCAGAAGTACCTCTATCATGGTGGGGACTTCAGAGGTGATCCATATATGGGGCTACCTTCTAGTGATTCCTAGGGGCTAGTAGGTACATGGTTTTTGTTTTCTGCATTTTTGCTTACTTTCATGTACGTATGATGTACTTTTATGATGATTCTCACATCACTCATGTTCACATGTGGATATTGAGCCCTGTGGATGTTGGGATAGGGTCCCCTAAGGTCAATTTTGGGGTTAAAAGCCCATGTTTTGGGGCAGAAAGCCTAAGTTTTTGTATGTAAAGTGTAAATCCTCCATAATTTGTGGTCGCAGAGCATGTAGATGTAAAGTGTCATAAAGGGTTTCTGCCTTTATTTTATGTAAGTTGTGTTGGCTTTAGAAGATCTACCCATGGTCTACCGACCATGGGATTGTATAAAAAAGAGATTCTTAGAAGAGTCTAAGGCAAGTAGTGGAAGTTGAATGATGAATATAATGGATCATTAGAGAAAAGAGCAAGAGTCTTAGAATAGAAGAAAGGCTCTACAACTGTGTGTGCGGAGGCCAAGGGTAGAACTCAATATCTAAGTGCATGGACCTTTGTAGCTGAAGGCATAGGGTGGTTAGAGTCTATAAGAAGATTTGAATTGCTAATAAAGAAGATTAATCTGGAATTATCTATGTTTTGATATATTTACTTATGTTATGAATAAATGTGGTTATGTTATGTCAAAAAATGGTTTCATGATTTAATGTTGTATTGATCCGTGAATCTATATGTTTTACATTGTTATCTGTACGCAAGTGATAATATTTCTATTTACGCAAAGAACATATTAATGCATATTGAAGTTATCAGATACTTATGCCCATCTGGGTAAATATGAAAGAAAGAATACTTACAAAAGCATGTAAGTGGTTGATTTGCCTGATTAGGGTCTGTGAACAACCGTCGTAGACCTTCGCGAAGGTTTGGAGACTGATTAAGAGAAGTATATCGATAAGCCCTAAAAGCCTTATCGATCTACATGAAGGCAGCGTTAGGGCATAAAACGACATCACTACCATCTCTGGGTGCAAAAACATGGTTCGAACATCCCCCATACTGCTTCAGGTGAGACTTTAGTCTACGCTCCACAGATTGATGCTGAAAGGGCCAGTAGTGTAGGGATTTGTTTGGCTCAATTAACATTGAACCTAGGTTAGGGCCCACTAAGCCAACAAATGGTTCCATTTCCAAGGCCGGGATCTGCATAAAGAGATGTGTGATGCCACATCAACTGGAATCCGACTAACAAGGAAATTGAAGACTAGTTGGATAACAAGATCCATGAATTCACGGCGCAAGAAAACAAAAATTCGTGATTGATGAAAGAACAGTGGTTGGATAGATATCTGTACATAGAGATACACAAAATCTTCTTATGTTCCTTCCGAGTTGAATTCTGCGAGTGGATCACTAAATTGGTAGATGACCAAGGAAGGTGGAGGCTTGACAGTCTAATAGTGCAGACCCCAAATTTAGTGCGGAGATTAGAAGCCTATGAAGATAATATCGCATGCACCATTGGTCACTCGCTTGATCGTATCATAGGAGGATTCATGAAAAAGTTTGCAGATGATACTGTGCTAGTTACAACAAAGCACAATGTCATTTCTTCAACAGACCATGAGGTAAGTATTTAAGGTATTTAAATACTTGGATTAAGATGCTCTTGTGTGAAAAGCGGGTTATGAAGTTACCTTGATGTTTGGAGCTATGCAAAGTGGAAATATCTTTAGGGATAGAGGGAGAATAGGCCTTGAATATAGCCCTCTAATTAAACCTCCTCTGAGTGACGATGAGGAAACAACACAGGCTTCACCACAGAGAGTTGTTCAGTTAATAAGGCGAGGGTTCTTGTGAATACCCCATCGACCCACCCCACCTCCACATTCACCTCCACATTCTACACCTTTGCCCACATCTCCACCACCTCTACCACTATTCAATATGGTGAATGCAATAAAGTTGCCTATTTTCAAAGGTTCGGGAACTGAGGACCCGGACCAGTTTTGGTTCACCATGAAGACCATATGGGAGGCTTAAGGTATAACAGATGATTATATGAAGAAGGCAATGTTGGTCACTACTTTACAAGAACTCGCACTAACATGGTACATTAAGTATTGCACTAATAACCCGATGGCTTCATTAGTGGATATTCAGACCACACTAAATGAGGAATTCAGTAGGCCCAAGTCTGAAGCACAATCAATCGTGGGATTGAAGGAGATCAAAATGAAGCCTAAAGAGACACCATAGGATCTAGATCAGAGGTCGAAGTGAACGGTCTGTGAATCCAGCATGGATCTTATGGATGGGTAGCACCTTGAATGGTTTGTGACTTTACTCTTGCCTCATCTACGGGTTTCTTTATCACAACAAAAGACTGGGACCTAGGTGAAATCCTTGGAGATTGTGATGATATTGCATGAAACGTTGATGCAAGATTCTAATTTTGGAGTTCAATAGATTCACGCGTAGTTGTAGAACCTTTTCCTAGAGTTTCAAAGTCTGAAGAAGGAAAGAGCAGTTTGGCCAGAGGTGCACGAAGAAGTTCAGTGCCTGAAACGAAAAAGTCAGGGGGATGACAAAGATCATTGTATAATCTTTGTGAATTATGTTGCAATACGAGGGTTGATGGCTCTGAGGCTAGAAGCTCATGCAGGGCCAGGTACAAGGTCCACACTATGGTGTGCTATCTATCAGGTAGTTGGAAAACATGTGACACACAATTGTCACCTGTTGCAGAAATTTGTACAGACACAACAACAACTCTTCTACAACTTCTATCAATCGGTGGGTCATGATGAGCATAACTGCCATAACTATGAGATAATGATGGATAGAATGCCTGCATATAGAGTGCAGGTATAAACTCGGCTTCCGGATCAAGGCGTTGGGGGAGTGTGAGGAGGAATTCAGGGGCGTAGGCAAGGCCGAGGTGGAGGAGGACTTGGTAGAGGTTGAGGACAAGTTATTTCATACAATTGTGGGGCACCAAGACACTATGCGTGAGAATGCATAGACCCGACGCACCTATCATGTAGATACTACACTGAGTTTGACCATGTGAGAGAAGACTGCCCTGTATTACTAGCTAAGATATGCGAAAAAGGGGCAAAGCCTCAGCAGCCTACCTAGAATCTGCATATGATGAGGGTTGAACACTGTGAAGAGGATCCTAATGTGAACATCATGCTACGAAGTGGAATGATGACTAGCGAAGACAAGGGAAAGAAGCTTGAAGAAGGTGAATGGGTCCATAAAGCTCCAAAGAAGGAGGTTGGGTTTGATCTCGAGCGCATGAGGGAAACATTTATGGAAGAAAAGAAACGTTTTGTTGAGGCTTCTACCTCAGGAAGTCAGGATAAGCAGTTTGAAGAAATGAACCCATCCATGCTTAGTACATTTTTGGAGACCTGTATGAAGCTGCTTCAAGATAGCAAATCCATAAATGGATTACAGAGTTGATCAATAAATGTGTTGGTAATACTCCTGACGAACCATGTGTGGTCAGGAAAAATGGTAAGCATAAGGCAAGAACAGGGCGGGATATGAGACTCATCAAGCAAATAGGAGAATATTAAATGGACCAAGTTATTTTGGATCTAGGGTATCACGTGAATGTTTTTCGTAAACAGACATGGGATAGACTGGGGGGAACCTACACTGTAGTGGTCTCTTATTCAATAGAGAATGGTGAATCAACAAAATATTATCCCCATTGGAAGATTACAATGAGTGACAATCGATATCGAAGGTGCAAGCAAGTTGACTGATTTCGAAGTGATAGATATTATGGATGATAGTAATCCCTACCCCGCACTCCTTGGGATCGACTAGGCCATCGACATGAACGGGGTGATCAATTTGAAGAAGCGGATGATGTCATTTGAAAGAAATCACTCTACACATTAGTACCATTGGAACCAGCAAAAGGACCATGGTACACTGATTCACGAGTCCGAAATTACGAAAGTGATGGTGATTTTGACCAGATCTATAAGATAATAGCACGAGATCAATACTGGGTGAATTTGATAACTGATGGATGTATTGCATGGGATCATGACAACTACTACAGATCAAATTCAGATGAGGAATTGGAACACTAGGAAAATAGAATGAATGAATTATCTACACTACGATGTAACATGATGACCAAATCGTTGCACTACATATCATTGGAGGTAGAAAGTCTGCCTTACTATGATGGTTTAACTAATGTTGATAAATTTCTAGATGCATTTGAAATCGAAGTGCCAGAGAAGCATCACTTCCAAGCCTTGGACTTGGCATTGGGTGCTATGCCTGCAAGATGGTGCGGTACGCATAAAGGAAACTTTGATGGATGGCATGAATATAGAAGAATGATTCGGGTGCAATTTGGCTACCCAAAGGTATTATTGATAGAGAAATATGATAGAAGGAGTGACCTGCGCAATCACTTAGCCAAATGGACCGATGCTTATGGAGCAGAACCATAACCAGAGTGGATGCATCTATTATGTCACACCTTGGATATAATACCTATGACATGGTACTTAGAGACAAAGATCTCCCATGGCATAGACTAATGGGATATTTTGAGACAAGGATTCTTGATGACATTCAACTTTGAAGTTGGATTTTAGTGCATTGATGAAGTGCTGCAGGAGGTCAAAGAAACAATCTTCAAAATACTGCAGGATCCCTTGGTTTTGATTCAACTAGATTGGACCACCTAGCTGCGCCACGTGCTGGAGTGCTACAATGTGACTGTTGAAGAGGAAGACGAGGATATGAGGAACATTAATATCCCATAAACAAAGGTGCACTGCGAAGTTAAGGGGCCGCAGATAGAAAATCTAGATATCACCACACTGCTGAAAATAAGACAAGTAAAAATTGGGATAGAGGTAGAGCCGAAATTTGCAAAGATAGGGGATTACTGGGATGATGCTATGGTGGATAAGGTCATTGAGTTACTTTGTGAATACCAAGACTTGTTCCCTATGAATTTCTCAAACTTAAAAGGGATAATAGGGGACCTGGGAGTTATGAAAATTACATTGAAACCAAATGTGAAGCTGATTAAGCAAAGACCTTACCGCCTCAATCCAAAGTATAAAGAAAAGGTCTGCTTAGAGTTCGATAAAATGCTTGCGGAAGGTATTATTGAACTAGTGGAAGGATCTGATTGGGTGAGCCCAATAGTAGTTCAGGAAAAGAAGTAGAAGGATGAAATAAGGATATGCGTAGATCTCAGGAAGTTGAATGACACTTGTGAGCTTGATCCTTTTCTGACATCATTCACTCATGAAGTGTTGGAAAATGTAGGAGGACAGGAAGCATATTCATTCATTGATGGGTTCTCGGGGTACCATCAGATGAAGATCACGTTGGAGGAGAGAAGTAAGATGACCTTCACAACTGAGTGAGGATGTTTTTAGTATAATGCTATGCCCTTTGGACTGAAGAATGCGTCGTCAATATTTTTCATGCGTAGTCATTGCAACATTAAGGGACTTCATTCACAAGTTTCTAGAGGTATATTTTGATGGTTGGATGGTGTTTGGGCTAGTGAAGCGCCATGCGGATAGCCTACGCTTGATGTTGGATACATGCCGGAGGTATTAGATCAAGCTCAATTTGAAGAAATGTTTGTTCTATGTTCCTTTCAGAATCTTGCTGGGCCATGTTGTATGCAAATAGGGATTAATGGTGGACCCAGCCAAGATAACAATTATAATTAATTTGGAGGTGCCAAGAAGTGTGAAACTGCTGCACACAGTGTTGGGGCATATAGCATACTATAGAATGTTCATCAAGAGTTATGCCCAAATTATTGTGTTGATGGAGAAGCCGCTAAAGAAGGATGCTACATTCTCTTGGAACGAAGAATGTCAGCGAAGCTTAGATGTGTTAAAGGAAAATATGTTCACCATGCTAATTCCAGTATTCCTGGTTTGGAAGAAGGAATTTCATGTGCATGTTGACGTGTCATGTATTGTGCTCGGAGCAGTACTGACACAGGCCGGTGAGGGAGAGTTGGATCACCCTATAGCGTTTGCAAGTAGGAAGTTGTCTAAAGCTGAGAAGAACTATTCAATGATAGAGCATGAAGGTTTGGTTATGGTGTATGCGCTCGAGAAGTTCAAACATTGCTTGATAGGCAGATACATTAAGATGTATACAAGCCATTCTGCATTGAAGTACCTGGTTAACAAGCCTATTTTGGGGGGGATATATATGTAGATGGCTACTGCTATTTCAGGAATATGATTTCAAAGTCTTTATGAAGCCAGGATGATTGAATGCAGGACCAAATCATCTATTGTGCATTGAAACAAGAGAGGAGCCTACTAGTTTGGAGGAAGGACTACCTAGCGCGCAACTCTTTGCGGTGCGTGTAGCTGAAAATCACTTTGCAGATATCATACACTTCTTGACAATGGGAACAACTCTAGAAGGGTATACTAGTAAAAAAAAGGAGTTGGTGGTGTGCATGGAAGACTTTTCTTTCATTGCAGGACATTTATATAAAATGGGCTGGCGTGAAATTTTGCAACGTTATGTACTTGAGTTTGAACAAAACAACATCCTTGCTAAAGTTCATGGAGGAGATGTGGGAGGAAATTATTATGGAAGAGCAACAATGTAGAGGATTTTGCGCACTGGGTTGTGGTGGCCAACACTACATAAGGATTCCAAGGCTTATTGTAAGGTATCTGATGCAAGTCATAGGATGGGTAGGCCATCACGTAGGGATGAGCTCGCTCTAAATCCACAAGTGTCATTACAACCATTTGAGAAATGTGCAATTGATTTTGTCAGTCTGATTCAGCCTTGAGGAAAGAAAACGGGTGCACGGTATATCATCACCATGATAGAGTATGGTATATCATCACAATAGTGAAGTTCCTCTTTGAATATGTGTTGACTAGGTTTTGGTTGCCCAAAGATTTTGATGAGCGATCGCGGTACACATTTCCTTAATGAAACGATCAGTGCATTGACAGAGGAATTCTAAGTTTATCATCAAAAGAGCATGCCATATCACCCACAGGCTAATAAGACGGTCGAAGCATGTAATAAGATATTGGAGAACGCACTGACAAAGGTTTGCAATGCACAAAGGAATGATTAGGGCATGCATGTACTTGCGGTGCTATGGGCTTGCAGAACTACTTGTAAGAAGTTGACTAGACAAACACCCTTCAGGATGGTCTATGGCATAGAAGTTGTGATGCCAATGGAGTATATTGTACCTATCATATGCATAGCATTGTTCACAAGAATGGCGGATCGTAGAGCCTTGGAAGAGAGGCTTGCGCAATTGAAAGAGCTTGAAGAATATAGGTTTTTGGCTAGATTCCAGCAACTAGTTCAGAAGGAGCGCGAAGAGGCGTAGCACGATCGACACATCAAAATATGCACCTTCAAGGTAAACTATTTGGTTTTATTATATGACGGCAAGCTTGATATATTTCTAGGAAAATTTCAAACGCATTGGATGAGACCATATGTCATCAAAGAGATTACCGATGGTAGAGCAGTTCAACTAGTAAAATTCATTAGAGATCCATTTCCCGGAAAGCTAAATGGCAACCGATTGAAGCCATACACCAAGGATCCAACTAGATGACTATATAATGGAATCACATTCTTAGCACTCTAAGCAGCTTAAAGGGTGTGGGACTATAAACTATAGTGCCTGGGTTGTAGAGCTGTGCAACTAGGAAACTGTGTGAGATGGAAGAATGTCACAGCATCAGCAGAAGCATGATGGGAGCTGTGTGATAGAAGGAGAGACTACAAGGTAGCTAGAAAGTGACTATTACAGTCACTGTTCATGACTTGACAGTGAGAAAATGGCTACGAGGAGCGGGGGGGGGGCGACATTTAAGACCGAAATTAAGAGTGAGATATTTGAAAATATGTCATTAATCTAGCATTTATGAGTGGATTTTGGGGAAATCGTCAGATTTGAATTCGAATTTCCCTATAAGTTGTAAATGGCCACCCAACGAAAAACACTTTGCATGTTGAGAGATTCTGTGTCGTGCTATCGATTTTGCATGAATCCTGTGGTTTTTTAGGATTTGGTGGCCAGTTTAGTGTTTGACAAGTTGCCTAAGGAAACCTGGAAGCTCTTGAATAGCCTCATGTAAGCACCCATAGAAACTACAAGTGATGGAGGATCTATGTCCTTTGAGGGAGCTTTCCTTGAGGTCGTAAGTGTGGAGGTACTTGTCGCAATGCCAAAATCACCGAGGTCGCCTAGGCTGAAGCCTATGCTGGCAGAAGAGGTTTCCAAGATGAAGAAGGACAAACAAAACGCGACATAACTAGTGCATGAGTCACCAAAGAAGCCCTAGAAGAAAGAGAAGCCCGCTGCACAATAGAAAGGCAAGGTGGTAAACCTAGAGTCTGATGAGGGTGTAGAGGACATTGATATCTAGGGAGTAGACCCTATCACAAAGCTACCTGAATACATCCCTCCACATTGAGGTAAGATGAAGGTCACAAAGGACCCACATGAGGGAAAGTTTATGCTCAATATACCCCTTCTACCAAAGAAGATCAAGTTTGATGGACCGTGCTTGGTGCTTGTCCCCCATATAAATCTTGAATATTGGGACTTGGCAGACATGGAGTGGTTCCCCACCCAGTTACTAATAATTTCACATAGAGAGTATTCTACAAGGACTCTGGTGTCACCATGCTAGATCCCATGAAGTGGATTCATGGGGTGGAGAAGGTAGGGTTGTTGAATCTGCTACGGGTGTCGCATTACCACTGTGCACCCATAAATTTGATAGTTATCAAACAATTGTTGTGCCTAGTGCATGGCGGGTGCCTTTGGTTGGAGGAGCCAATCCCTATAACTAATATGTTGATCCATAGGATCACCCTGCTACCCCATTCAGGAGTAAATCCAACCAAGGCATTTGGCGAAAAGGTGGGCGAGCATGACCTCACTGAGAGAATGGAGGACAAGTTTAAGCTTGTCAAGAAGCTATGCGGATATTCAATTTCAAGCATAAATAACCCCACGATGAAGGTAGCGACCTAGATCTTGGTTGGGAATGTAATGAGGAAGTATCACAGAGAAGAGGTTCTGAAACCAGTTGTTTCATTAGCGGCCCAGTGCGTGGAAGGTGTACAATTCAATTGGGCATGCTACCTGTGCAGCGAGTTCCTCGCGAATTACAAGGAGGCATAGGACCACAACAAAACATTTCACTACACATGGTTTCTATTGTCGATTGTGTTGGTCGCGTGGCAGTTGCCGGAGGATAGTCAGTTTCCTCTGATCATGACATATTTTCCAAAAGTAGCAAAGTTTGCTATGCTATGGGTCATGAAGGATGTTGAGCAGATCTGTGAGAGAAAGATATTCTGGGTAATGATGGAGATGAGTATCAATATGGCCATCAACTGCAAGCAAAGGTTGTCACCAACTGTCTTTGAGCAATTGTTGGGATATGCGAAGTTCAAAGTGGACCCCATATTAGGTTGGGTGAACCTACCTATGGTTTTCAGTCCATGGTTTTGTACGCAATGGTTTTCGGTCCATGGTATTGGATGCTTCGGCATGTATAAATATGTATTGTAACATTGAAAGGAACATAATGAAAAATCAAGCTGGTAGTCCTAGTTTTGGGATCCAATGGGAAATATCTGTGTATATGTGTTATGCTCTCGCATTTTTATTTTTCCTATGATTTAGAATTCATATGCAGGTGATTTCTGTAAGGGGTTAAAACCTACATTTGGTATCAGAGCTGTTTTGGCTTCAAGGGGACACCTTTGTTGCTGAGGGATTTCGCTCGGGCCTGTGGTAGACCCTCTTCAGTGGGAGATCTGCGAGATCTATTCTGGTGGTGAAAGAAGATTGCAAGCAGTGGAAAGATGGAGATTGAGAAGTTCAATGGTCAGAGTTTTGAGTTGTGGAAACTCAAGATGGAGGATCTGTTGGTGGATAAAAATCAGTGGATCGTGGTAGATCCAAGTACTAAACCAACGGGAGTGACCGATGAAGAATGGAAGAAGTTGGATCGGAAGGCAAAGAGAACAATACGATTGTGTGTCTCAGATTCAGTATTGCTAAATGTATCAGGGGAAGCTA
>APFE030022374.1:54625-72125 GCA_000404065.3 Pinus taeda
AGAGGTTTAATATGCAGGATAGTAAACCGGTGAAGGTTCCTATTCCTGTAGGTGTGAGGTTATCTGCCGAACAGTATCCCAAGACACAAGAAGAGGAAGAGGACATGTCCCGTGTTCCATATGGAAGTGCAGTCAGTAGCTTGATGTATGCAATGGTCTATACTAGACAGACATTGCACATGCAGTGGGAGTATTGAGCAGGTTTATGTCAAAACCAGGGAAGGAGCACTGGGCAGTAGTGAAGTGGGTTTTTAGGTATTTGTGTGGCACTAGTGATTATGGTTTGTGCTACCAAGGAAGACCAGGATTGGACAGAGTTGTTGGATATTCGTGGCTTTGTTGACGCAGACTGGGCTGGAGATCTAGATCAGAGAAGATCTACAAGTGGGTATGTGTTTAACCTATTTGGAGTGCAGTCAGTTGGATGAGTAAGAAACAATCTGTAGTGGCACTATCAACTACAGAGGCAGAATACATGGCAGCCACTCATGCAAGCAAGTAGTTTGGTTGCAAAGATTGTGCTCAAGTATGGGGTTAGTACAGGGAGCTAGAAGGATAGACTGTGACAGCCAAAGTGCAATTTTCTTGGCAAAGAACCCTGCTTATCATTCAAAGACAAAGCACATTGATGTTCAGTATCACTTTGTGAGGGATATGATAGAAGACAAAAAGGTGTTGCTGGTAAAGGTGGACACTTTGAAGAATACTGCAGATGCATTGACAAAATCTGTGAGCTTTGAGAAGTTTTCTTGGTGTAAAGAAACAATGGGCATTTCAAGGCTGGAAAAATGACTAAGCTCTCTTATGGCCCCCTGTCCAAAGAAAACAACAAGTGGGAGATATCTCCATCTAGGTGCAAAGGACCTAGAACAAAAAAGGTATGATCTCCTGTACCTTGTGATGGATGATGCCGTAGCAGCAGTCCTTGTCTATTGGCTAGCTGAGTGGCGCATGACCTCATATTCATCCTTCAAGTCTAGTAAGTATGCAAGAAAGTAGAAGAAGGAAGAGGCCTAGTTGAAAATGTAGCAGTTGGCTAAAAAATGGAAAAAGGAGACTGAGGAAAAAGCAAGAGCAGAAGTAGAGCACATTGCAAAGGAATGGGACGAAGTGTATGACTCTGAAAGAAGTCAAAAGTCTCCTTCATTACAAACAGAGGAAGAGGAGCAATCTAAAATAGGGTGGTGGTGTTAGAAAAATATTATATATGACAGAGAAATGCAAGACATATAATATGCGGAAAAACAGAAACACATAAAACCAGAGAGACACAGATATACGTGGTTCACCTAGTTTGGGCTACGTCGACCCCGAATAGCCATTCATTCCTTTCTATTATCCAACAAAATGAAGAGACACAACCTACAACAGATCCGCTGCAATATCCTCTGTTTTCTCTCATAGTCTCACCTCTCTATTTCTCACTCTGAGAATACACATATGTGTCACAGCCTTAGTACAATACCCTCATACAAAGAGAGGGGTTGCCTTCTAGGGAAAAGAACCCTAAACTAAACATAAATTATATTGTCAGATCATCCGCCTAATGAACGACCTAGATTGACTAGAAATTACTATACTTTTACAAGGGAATTTTACAAGACAAGTCCCCCCTACACCCCCCTGCATGGAAGGGTGTAAAATCTTCCTGGGGTATACATCCGGCTGAAACAAAGACCTCTAAATTAGGATGATAATCATGCTCTGCACCCAGTAGGTGGAGACCAGGAGAGCACCCCCTTTTGGGTGGAGTGGAATCGGGAGTAGGGAAAAAAGGGGCCGCGGAGGAAGTCCAAGGCTACTAAGTCATCACTCAACCTGATCACCTTGATAGAAGGTGACTTATATGACATAGGAGTTAAAGTAAGGTACACGGAGGTGGAACTGCCACAGGAATTCGAGTATCAATAGAAGCAAGCCTTGGTGGCCATTCAGACGGTGTGCGTGAGTTGCAGATCCAAACTACTCAAATGAAGGCCAATGTAGAGCAGAGCAATGTGTAATATATGACCTTGTAATAGATCTAACCTGAAAATATATGAAATGATACCAATATACCCAAAAACTGTAAATAATCACCCAAAATAACAAGATATGAATATAGATAGAAATGCTTCTTTATCGATCAAATCCTTAAGGTATGGCAACACCATACATTCACTCCTTAAGGAAGGAGAACACTCCACAAGCCATATGCCTGTTCATATAATATTCCTTGACCTCTCAATGGGAAGTCTCTAGCCTCTATATAGGCCTCATACATACAATTCCATGGGTCATTACCATGATTCCCTCAATACCATCTATCTACATAATTTCTAACTACTTGTGGTCCCTTACATGATATGGGTTAACCACTTTATTTATTACTATGACCCATCCCATTATTACATTATTCTCTTGGGTACCTCCCTCTATAGCCCATACTATCCCCCCTAGGTATACTACATTCCACCCCTCTTAAACTTGTTTCATCCCAGAAACATAAGAAGAACACAAATAATAATATCTACTCAAAAGAATAGTCCACTGGTACCATGCATGTGCATCTACCCATCCCAGAGAAAGGTGAACCCTCGATCTAGCTAGTGCCTCGCTTGCTTGAGACGGAAGTTGACCCTCGCGGCTCTTCTGTTTTGATGTGTATTAGGTGGATCCTCACCCCTTTCTATCTGTCATGCGGGGTTTGTTGTCCTTGTGGCTAATTTGTTGCCATCTTGCAGGTTGTTTTCTTGTGGGGTGATGTGGGTGGTGATATGTTGAAGTTTTAGCCAATGATGTGTATTTCTTTAATTCACCATCTAATGGAGCCTGATTGGTATTTGGTACATGTTATGGCATCTGTTGTTGTTACTTATCTTCCAATATTACTTCAACCACAGATTCCGTACCTGTAACATTTTTTGCTTCAGCTTCCTTGGACTCTACATGCTTTTCTCATACCTAGTTTGATGTTTGAGTTTGGTTGTCAACCATTAAGGGCTCATCATCTAATGTGTCAATCCCTAGAAAATCTTCTTCTTCAGCCTCCTTGGACTCTACCTACTTATTGATGGAAATATCCCGTCATGAAATTTTCTTCTTTTTATACCAGAGCTTCAGGAATTTCTTCTGCACATTAATATTGATAGTATCCACAGATTCCATACAAGGGTATCCCAAAACAACATCCACATTAGCCATATCTGAAGCATAAAAATCAGAATGCAATACATACTTGTCCATAGAAATCTTCAAATCTTTATAAAGTTGCACCTCCTCATTATTAACATGTGTGTGCTCCATTTGTTTTGCCGGAACTTGCAATTTTTTTGCCAAATTGACATTTATAATATTTTTCTTGCAACTAGGATTTACAGATAGAATGATCTTCTCCTTCTGAATACATCCATGAACCTTCAATAAGGAGATACCAGTAGAAAATAACCCCTTACATGTCTCATTCTCCTCTTTTCTAGCATGAGACCATTTGTCTAAAAGGAAATTTTCAAATCCTTCATCTAAAAGTTTGTACAACTTCTTGCGATCAAGGGACCTCCACCATATGGTATCTTTATCTTTCAAACCAAGCCATATGAAACTTTTCCACCACTTTTCCCATAATGACTTTTGTTTTTCTATGAATTCTTCAATAGTAAGACCATTATCTTTTCCTGTAAAATATAGAATGGCCATGAAAAGGGTTTTGAAAAAAAAAATCACTTACCTGGTGAAAACTTGAAATGGCCACAATTTAGTCAATATTTCTCAAAATCCCTGTTATGAGTCATTTTCTGAAATGGAACAACCATTATGCATCTTCCCATGTGGTAAAAATCCTGATCTAAGTACTGAAATTTCATATTCGCGCTACTGTTGTCCTGCCATCACAAAAATTTCTGAAAAAAGAGTTGATTTTAAATGAGCGCTATCTCCCTCATACTAACTCCAATTCTACCGATTCTTTTTTTCAAATTCGGTATTTTTTTGCAAAGAACGCTATCTATAATTATTTTCTGCAAATATTGTCCCAGAACATATAGATCTGATCTGCAAACTCACCGACCCGAAAAATGTCCATGACACAGCTGATTTGTAAATCAGCGATATCTACCTCATCTGGACTCCGATTCAACCGATTTTTTTTCAAATTGGGTATATTTTCAAAAAGAACCCATATCTGCAATTAGATTCTGTAGATGTTGCCCCAGAACATACAAATCTGATCTACAAAATTGTCACCCCAAAAAATGTCTACAACACAACTGATTTTTAAATTAGTGATATCTCCCTCATATGGACTCTGATTCGGTCGATTATTTTTTTTTTCAAATTAGATATTTTTTTTCGCAAAACAAACCTAGATCTGTAATTATATTCTGTCAATTTTGCACTAGAATGTACATCTCTGATTCGCAAACTTGCACCCTAAAACCTGCAAAATTTTTTAAAAAAATCGCTTTGCCGAAGAAAGTGCTCTGATACCACTTCTAATAGTTCTGACCTGAAAATATATGAAATGATACAAATATGACCAACAACTGGAAATAATCACCCAAAATAACAAGATCTGAATATAGATAGAAATGCTTCTTTATTGATCAAACCCTTAAGGTAGGGCAACACCATACATTCACTTCTTAAGGAAGGAGAATACTCCGCAAGCCATATGCTTGTTCATACAATATTCCTTGACCTATCCCAATCGGGAGTCTCTATCGTCTATGTAGGCCTCATACATACAATACCATGGGTCATTACCATGGTTCCCCTCAATACCATCTGTCTAATACAATGGGCTTGTTACATTATTGCTAACTACTTGTGCTCCCTTACATGATATGGGTTATCCACTTTATTTATTACTATGGCCTATCCCATTATTACATTATTCCCTTGGGTACCTCCCTCTATACCCACTACTATCCCCCTTAGGTATACTACACTGAGAAGAGTCGACTAGTTTGGTGGCACAGACCACTGGAGCAACGGAGACGGTTCACTCTTTGGATCCTTGGGCCATCGCGCTGTTTAATGGACCCCTAAGCATCAAGACAGAGGTTGACATGGCTACTTTAAGGAACATTGGTCTCAACTTGGCCATCCTCCCAAGCGAATTCCTTGACACATTGCAAACATGTGTGATTGCAGAACTAGGGGCCCAAGAGCAGCACACGCTGAGTGTGATCAGCGAGCAGAAGGTTAACAATGAACAATTATTCATTCAGAAAACAACAGTGCTAAAAACTTGAAAGAAGGCCCAGGAGAAGAATGAGCACACCACAACAGTGGTAACAGAAGCATGAAGAACTATTCCGGAACTACACATTCCTGAAGAGGCACCTGTGGAGGCCAAGATTCAAAATTTGGCTATCGGTGTGCGTGATGCGAAGACAGAGTTGGCCAAGGTTTAGTTTGAACTGAAACTAAAGATTATAGAGCTTGAGTTAAAGGCACAACCTTCAACTCCACTAGAGGTCAAAGAATAACATGAGGAAACTATCAAGAATGGAGTCATTGCAGTAGATGCCGCAGTGGCAGATTGCTCTACAATCTTCGAGAAATCGCTGGAGGTACTTACCAGTCTGTAGGAAGATCCCAACCTGTAGAGGTTAGCAATCGAGGCAAGGGAATTGCAGCAATGGTATGATGAGGCAAGAGCAGCAGTGTGTACCATCTCTATCATGCAGATATTGGAAAAGATGCAGGAAGCAAAGGAATTGAAAGAACAGGCGGATGCAGCATAGCGAAGAGAGGCGGTACTCAAGGAAAATTGGGGCCTTGGCTCGATGAGGCTTGTGTGCTCACCGCCACCATCGAGGAAAATTTGACTAACATGTAGACAACATAGCAAAAGGTCTAGGCAAGTAGCATAGGACCATAAACAGAGCAGCTGGTAGAGCAGGTTAAGCAGGCAGTGACGCAATGTGCTACTGAAGTTGTAGTGTTGCAAGTGGAGTTGGGAGGTCTTCATAGCAAGATCTCTGTGATAGCAGAGTGACTAAATGGCAAGTCATAATATTTGTGTTGGGGCCCTGTTGGGACAGGGTCCCCCAGGGTTGATTTTGGGGTTAAAAGCCCAAGTTTTGGGGCATAAAGCACAAGCTTTTGTATGTAAAGTGTAAGGCTTCCACAATTTGTGCTCACGTAATGCATAGATGTAAAGTTTCATAAAGGGTTTCCACCCATATTTTATGTTAGTTCTGTTGGCTTTAGAAGATCTACCCATGGTTTGTGGACCATGGGATTGTATGAAAAGGAGAGTCCTAAAAGAGTCTAAGGAAAGTAGTGGGAGTTGGATGATGAATATAATGGGTCATTAGAGAAAAGAGTGAAGAGTCTTAGAATAAAAGAAAGGCTATGCAGATGTGTGCGCAGAGGCCTACGGTAGAAGTCTACAGTTGAGTGCGCAAACCCCTGCAGCTGAGAGTGCAGGGTGGTTAGAGTATGTAAGAAGAACTAAAGTACTAATAAAGAAGATTACTCTGGAATTATTTGTGTTTTGATCTATTTACTTCTATTATGAATAAATGTGGTTATGTTATGCTAAATAATGGTTTCATGATTTAATGTTGTATTGATGCGTGAATCTATATGTTTTACATTGTTATCTATACGCAAGTGATAATATCTGTTTACGTCAAGAATATATTAATGCATACTGAAGTTATTAGATAATTAAGTTGATCTAGGTAAATACGGAAGCAAGAATACTTATAGAAACACATAAGTGGTTGATTCGCCTAGTTAGGGTCTGCGAATGACCGTTGTAGACCTTTGCAAAGGTCTAGAGACCAATTAAGAGAAGTATATCGATAAGCCCTGAAAGGCTTATCGATCTGCAAGAAGGTAAAGTTAGGCATAAAACGACATCACTACCATCTTTGGGCACAGAAACTTGATTCTAGCATCCCCCCATACTGCTTCGGATGAGACTTAATTCCACGCTCTATGGATTGATGCCGAAAGGGCTAGTAGTGTATGGATTTGTTTGGCTCAATTAACGTTGAACCTAGGTGAGGGCACACTAAGCCAACAGTGGACGACTATTGGCCTACTTAGTCGGAAATTATCCTTAGCAGTTGGATGTAGCTGGTGTAGTATTTGGGTTGTAGCAATAGAGGGATGACAGGGTTCGGGAGGACCTCGAGAGGCAAGCTTAACATCGTTACATGGAGATAGGTGGTCCCTCTGGAGAGGAAGGTAGCTCCTCTACCCCGTTAGAGAAAACGAGGCCACATGAATGAGCAGAGCTTATGAAGGGTCATGTGGCTGGTGTAGAGGCACAACTAATGGGTGCAAAGGATGCTTGAGGTTGAATGACTACCCTACTGAGGAGGATGTCCAATGAGGGATGGGTGGGGTTGGGAGAGGAGACAGTGGATACATTCATGGCTTAAGATAGAGCGTGGCATCTGATGCTCTGTCATATTTCTATGGTAGTGGTTGTTGCTCATATGTTCCTAGCATCATATGAGGTTGGGGGTCATGACATGAGGGGCGTCAGCTGGGGGGTGGGCCTCAGCCCTAGATATTTTTGTATGTACCAGGGCAAGCACCCATTATGAGGATGCTCCCCTGCCTGATGAATTATTCTTCCTAGCATGTGCTAGCAGATGTATACGTCTTTTCTACACATATATTTTGATACATATATGAGATATGTATTTTTTGTGGCTATCATGATGTGTTATGATGTATATGATTCTATACATGTGATTTATTTTGGAATTTATTGATGGATATGATGTCTATGATTTATGTGTCATGATGATGGTATATCTGTGACACATTCCAATCTAGGATTTGGTTAGCTATGTGATCAAATATATGATTTTTTTTCTTGGTATATGTGAAAATGTAATCTGATCAAAACCATGAGCTAATCTTTATGGATGCAAATATTTCCTAAAAAGACGTGGATCACGTGCTTTGAAGGATTTGTTCAACTGTGAGATAACGAGCTGGGAATCAAGGAACATATGTAGGTCACTGATACCTAAACGAGAGGCATTGTCCAAGAGGCACATGATGACATCATATTTTGCTTGATTATTAGTGGTTGACCAAATAAATATCCCATTGTGGTGAAGGGGTATTAGTTCAGGAGATTATATGGCCCAAGTTGCTCTGGCGAGGTGTTCCAACCATCGAGAAGCACCATTGGTGAATCCATGATGATAGGTTGGTGTGTGATTCATCTGTGACACAAGATGAGAGAATGATCTTAGTGTACATCCACGATGAGGTGGTCATCGTAAAAAATAAGTCACTGTGCATACATGTCTATGGGTCGAACTTGTTTAGGTAGAGCCCATTGTCAAGATTTTTGACGCAATTCCCATTTGACTCTACTACGATGTATTCCTCCTTACAGAGGCAATACCTAATAATGCTTGGGCCTTTCCATATTGTCTCAAACTTACCTTGTCCTAAATAATCTTGGAAAATATCATAGTGGAGGATTAATTCCCCTTCGATGAATGTTTGAAGGGTGATAGTGTGATCGAAAGAGGCCTTGGTCCATTTTTTGTGCGCATCATTACACTGAAGTGGCTCTGCCAACTTTTGTTGACGTGTTCCAGTTGCACTAACCTTTTCTCTAGAGGTGGGGTGTCAAGGAGAGGTTCAATGGCCGAGTGTAAGGTATGGATCTCACATTCAATGGGAGAACAACTACAACCCCGTAGACTAAATTGAAGGGTGTGAATCTCATGGATGACTTGACCATTCTGTGTTACACCCATAAGGCTAAAAACACCATGTGGTGCCAATTGGTTTTATGGTTGTTCACCATACACTTTAACATCATGTTGAGTAATTTGTTGACAACTTCTACCGAGTCATTAGATTGAGGGTAGTATGGAGAAGTGAATCAATGAGTGAAACCAAGGTGTTGGGATAGATATTGAAATATCTCATTCTCGAAGTGTTCTCCATGATACGATACCAACTCCTTGGGAACAATGAACCGTGTTATGACATGGTTAAAGAAAAATCATGTAGCACTATTGAAGATGTTATTATATGTGGGCATGGCCTCTTCCCATTTGGTTAAATAGTTGAGGATGACTAAAATGTACTTATTGTCGCCTAAAGACAAAGGGTTGGAAGTTATGAAGTCTATGTGCCATTTATAGAAGGGGCCTGTAATAATGACCGAGTGAAGGGGAGTTGGTGGATATTGAGTCTAATGAGCGTATTTTTAACACCAATCACATCGTTTGACTACTTGAATACAGTCATGGAACAAGATGGACTAGAAATAATTAGCATGGAGGATTTTATGAGCAGTGGTGATCCCTGATAAGTGATCATTGTAAGGTCCATTATGGAAATCGTTTAAGGCCTACTCAATTTGTTCAACAGTAAGGCATCATCAAAGGATGGTGTCCATGCCACAACAATAAAGGATGTCTCCCATAGGGAGGTAGCGGGGGGCTTGGTGGTGAATGCATCTTTGATTGTCACGAGTAAGATGAGGTATGAAGTTTTGCATTCATATAAAGAGGATTTCGTTGTACCATGGGTCAAAAGGTGTTCATCAGGGAAGGAATCATTAATAAGGGACCCTTGGGTCTCTATGTGGGATTAGTAAATAAATCCACAAGGATAGGCACCTTTTTGCTTTTGGGGGAAGCAAATTTTAGGTCAGTTTCTTTTAAAATAACTACCCATCAGGTGTATTTGTGGTTCATCATATGAAGAGTGAGTAAGTATCTCATGGGATTGATATTTTCTATTATGGTGGTGGTCGATAGGATGATGTGAATCCTTTGTACAAAGTGTACTAGTGCTAAGGCATTGTTTTTGAATAACTCATACTTCAAGGCAGTCCCATAGAGGTTCTTGTTGATGTAATAAATTACATGCTCTCTATTATAATGTCCTTATTGAAATAATACTGCAGCAATCACAATGTCAAATCATGATAGGTAAAGAGTGTAGTCCTTATTGTGGTCAGGAGGGCTAATTAATGGAGCTTGAAATAATGCATCTTTTAGGGCTTCAAATGATTTTTGTGCATGTTCATCCCATTAGAAAGGAATGTCCTGATGAAGGACGTGCAAGAATTCATGTGAAAAAGTTTCTTAGTCTGGTACAAAGTGGCATATGAAGTTAGCATTACCTTGCAAAATTTGTAACTGCTTTAAATTTTTTGGACGGCACACTTCCTAGATGGCCTAGACTTTTAGAGGGTCGAATCTAGTACCTTGCTATGAAAAAATCAATCCTAGTAGTCTTCCCGTGTTGAAACAAAATACACACTTGAGAGGATTCAAGCATACGTTGTATTGTCGACATCTCTAAAGGACTAGGCAGAGGTCCTCCATATGATTGGTGTGCTTTTTGGATCGTATAGTAAGGTCTTCCAAATAGGTGAGGATGAGGTGATCTAGATCGTGGAAGATATAATTCATGGCCCACTGGAAGGTGGCCCTAAAATTTTTAAGATCAAGGGGAAAGACTAGATATGTGAATATTCCCCATGGGGTTGTGAAGGTTGTTTTATATTGATATGTATGGAAAATCTGAATCTGATTATACCCAGAGAAGCCATCCATGAATGATAGGGCCTCGTGATTGGCACAAGAATAAATCACTTGGTCGATGAATGGTATAGGGTAATTGTCATTAGGACAAGAATTTCTCAGAGCTCAAAAATCAGTACAAACATGAAAGTTTCCCTATTTTTACATGATGGGTATAGGGTTAGAAACCTAAGAGCTATAAGCAATAGGATGGATGAAACCAACTTTGTGTACCTATCAATTTCTTTCTTGATCACTTCATCTTTAAAAGGCTGGAGTTGACGTTTTTTTACCAAACGGAGTGACCATTAGGCCATATGTCAATATGGTTCTCCATTATTGTGGGATTGATGCCTGGCATCTTAGAGTAGGTCCATGCGAGTATATCCCTATATTCTTGATATATGATTTGTATAAGGTTACCACTTTTGGGGAACATGCTTCCCTCAATGAGATATGTTCGACAATTCTAGTTTTAATTAAAATATCGACCTTAATGGTAAGTGATATATTAGACATGTTCCCTTCATCAAATGCATCTAGTGGAGGGATGGGGATTTTAAACCAATATACCTATCCTGGTGGTAGGAAATCCTTTGACTCTATGGTGAAAACATGGTGGGTCAATGCGTCAATAGGTATGAAGACTTTTTCAGGTAGGAAGAAAGAGTGGTGATTCATGATATCCCAAGTATACTTGGGCTCCATCATTGCCTCAAGAATATTTTCATCTAAGTTAAAAACATTATCTAGTGTTGAACTAGGTTGCATGAGATCATGAGGGAGGAGTTTAATATTTTTTGTGCTAAATTATGAGAAAGACAATGATTTGGTGGTTGATTCCATAAAATGTAGTGAAGTTGAAAATGTGTAGATGGGATGGGTTTGCACAGTCAATCATGGTACCATTGTTGTGGCGGGTTTAGCAGTCTCAGCACCAGAAAATGATGAGAAGACAACACGAATCATAGTTCCTACAGAAGAGAAAATGAATCATATGTGATGTTACATGTCATCAGCACGAAGTGCCGGTAGAATTTCCTTAATGGTTGACTAATGGTGAGTGGGGATGGGTTCCCATGATAACATCGAAATCCTAGGAGACAATGTATCTTCCTCTATGTGAGGATGTTGTTGAATTATATGCTGTCAAAATCTTTGTAACATAGGACATGTCTCAGAATTATGAAAGTTACTGGTGCAAATATTGCACGCAAAACTAATGCTAACACAATAAATGGTGTGGGTGTCAATATCACCCATAGCGTGACACGATGACACTCGGTTAGTGTCATGAGGTGAGGAATTACTTTCTGATGACAACCTTTGGATATTAGTATCAACATGAGTTGTCTCCCTAATGTTTGGTTGTCCCAATGCTACTCTCATTTCTCGAAATTGTGGAAGGTACAAATAATTCTAGGTATTAGGTGATTGAGAGCAGATGTGACACTAATGGCATGAGTGTCTAATGCAGTTCGCATGAATAAGTTGCATAATATGGACCAACAAGAGAAACACGACTCTAATATTTCCCAATTTCTGGCATTGATTTACCATGTGGTTGGGTCTATCACATAGAGTGCACATGTGGGGTTATTTTGACAATCCTGCCTAAGGTCCTTTTGTCTTACTTCTAGATCCTGGCTGATGGCAGTGGGAGTTAACATGTTGATGGGTACCTACCTTTATCATGAGAGGTGTTTTTTCCTCAAATATGCATAAGATGGACCTAGATACATCGTCCCCCACTAGTGCAGTGTTATATGAGGATTGGGTATCTAGTTCAACTAATGTTGAGTTCTTAGTGATGAATCGGTGCATGGAATCTAATGTTTTGCAAAATCAAGAAGGTGTGGACAACACCGAGTATGATGGTTTCATGTATAAATGTGGCAATTATGATGCTTACATCCGGGTCTATTGCTAGGGGTGACATATAGGTTGGGGTAATACCTCCTAAATGCTCGTAACTTAGGGCATCGGTTAATGAAATGGTCTGGTGTATCCCATAAAGCACACAAGGAGGCAAGTTGCGGTGCCATTGATTCTAGTGTCTCTACGTATGGTGGAGGTTGAGTGACTAGAAGAACATGAGAATGAAGTTTCTTCCCTAGTGACATAAAATATGGTTTTGGATCCATCATCTACCATTGGCGTGACTAGTAGTGATGGGGTCACAATATTTTCTTGGGCTAGTGCACCTAAAGCATCTCAATATCAAGGGATTTCAAGGAAATGGTGAGTGTAATGTCTATATTTCACACATATAATGCATGCATGGTTGGTGTGAGATTCCTTATTATGCACAACTGTGGTATTTTCTCCAATAGGTGTAGGAGGGTTGATTGGCACTTTTCAGGCCTGCAAAAGAGCATTTAACTCATCTAACTTGGGGCACATATTGGTAGGGTGCCCAACTACTTCACACAAAGCATAGGGTGGAGGTACCCTAGAGGAGGAAGTGTTTGAAGCTTCCACCTTTTCGCCTTATTTCTTATCCCTTGTTTTGGCACCACTTGGTGTCAATGTAGGCATTGCTTGTTGTGGGATGTCATCCCGAGGAGGGCTACATGAATTATGTCTTTCGCAATGATACCTCATTTTATCAACATGGCTTGAGGGGCTAGATACTAGACCGATATCACCAGAGCCATATTGGGCAAAGCATGTGTTGCATTGACTTGGTGTGAGACAAAACTAGGTGGAGGGTATAAGAAGGGTGTTTGGGTGATAAAATATGTTAATAATGTAGAATCAAGAACTGCATTATTGTTGGCATCTGGAACTGGCTCTAGATCGAAGGGGTGTTTTATCAAATCATCATGCACACCCGTGCTCTTGTGGCTAAAGGAGTATCCTCCAACATAGGTGGGTCTCCATGGAATGTCCCGAGGAGAGTTGATGGTTTAAATTGTACAGGTCTGAATTGAGTGTACGTTGTGATCAACTCAAGAAAATATCTGACAAAGGGTAGCACACCATCAAGGGAAATTAATGTCTTCTTCTCATACTATGTGAGTTGGCTAATTGTAATAATTTTCTAGTCATGATGAACAATCATTACCCTGAATACAAAATATTCCACTACTTTAATTTCATACATGTAACTTTGACCAAGAAGGATATTGTAATCCAATAATGTGTCCAAAAGTTCTATGTCTATGAGAACTTTTTTACCATCAAGCTGTACTAGAATGCCTTGGTATAGGCCTACAGGAACAAATGGGTGTCTGTCATATGCTCTCAGAGTGATCTCATATGGTTTGAGTTTAGGAGATCCAAGTTTTTGCCAAATTTTTTTGGACATAATACACGTGGATGCTCCTTTATCGACTATGGAGCAGTGGATGGTGATATTCTAGACTGTGACGCAAATTTGAAAAGCAACAGATGATGGAATATGTGGGGTAGATTTATCCAAGTCAAAGACCATTAAATTAGAATCAATAGGGCTGAATTCTCCTAATCTGAAAAGTAAGAATTTCTATTGGGTTGGGCATGATTGTAAAAATTCTAATGTTGACATAGTTGAAGGAGTTAGAGCTAAGTCATTGACTATGTTATAGTTGTGAGAAACCTTTGAGTTCTGTCTAGTTCATCGTAAAGGTCCTTTAACCATCTTTAGGATGGGTTCTATGGCATATCAAATGATTGTCTAAGGTGTTGTATGTGCTCCATTAGTTGAGGTGGAAGAGTTGGATTCTGGTGGAGTTATGTAGTCTCAATTGCATGTCTACAAGAGAAATTATTCCCATGCCATGAAAATGTCATGACTTGAGGTACTTTGGGAACTTCCTCCAGGATGATTTTCATAGTATTTTTGGAAGGGTTCCTATTGGGTATTTGCCACAACTTGATGGGGGAAGGGATGTTGCATCTCTATATTTTTTATTGTTTTCCCCCACTTTCCCCCCATTATCTTTCATCCTATTTAACTCAGGGAGTTGTGGGAAATGATGGGTGTAATGATTGTATTCCCCACAAATGGCACAAGCATGATTAGTCCATAGAATCGAGTTTTTGTTTTTCCTTTGTGGTTTGTTATTGGTCCATCCCTAGTTTTGGTTTTGGTTGGAGCCCACCTGGTCCCCATGGTGGTTGTTGTTGATTGTTTACCCCCTACATAAGCTATACCTTGGTCTTGTTATTTCCTTTCTTCTTAGCAATGTTGGGAGAGTTAGTCGTGTTTAGTTGTTCAAATTATTGATGCTGTTGAGTGAGAGATGGTTGCACAAAATTTACCACTGCATTATTTTGTACGGGTGGATTATTTTGTTGAGGTGGTGTATAAGGGAAATATTGGTTCCCCTGTCCTTGGTTAGCATATGTGTTTTTGGAGGTGGAAACTGCATATGTGCCTTGGGAAGTGGAAGCTTCTTTCACGTTCCTAGGAAAATATGTGTTTCCCTACATGGGGAAATATTGGCTACCCTTTGTGGGGGGATATTGGCTACTCTGCGTGGGAGGGTATGGGACTACCTACATAAATGGGTTCTTCAAGGAGGTAGGTTGAATGGGATAATAACCTATGTCTTGAGGTGTAGGTGTTCCATGCATGGCACCATATGGTTGGCTACTATGTGTATTTATAGAGTACTGGAAGGTGTTTCCTGGTTGATTTTGGGTTCTTCTCCCAATTAATCCATCGGAAACTCTAGATGTGCTTGGTAACTTAGGTTTAAATGTTTGCAAGCGAGGTGCATCTAGAAGCACATGGTAGAGGTATCCATATTGTGTGTATATGAGATCTAATTATTGAGATTTCTGATGTTAGAGATCTCAAAAATAGGTCTAGGAGGATTTTGGCCTCCAGATTATCTTTACACAAACTAGGGTGTTTCTACGACTTATGGATATAGTCTAATACGTTTGTAGAATATGTTTGTTTAAAATGGGTTGGGAGTTCCAATATTGAGTCTTAGCAGAATCGGAGTTGGTATAATGTAAGGAATGTTATGGCTAGGGAACTGAAGTTCCCACGTGTTATACATGATTTATGAATGTGGACAAAAATATCTTCCTAGGTTTGGTGGCTAACCTAGAACAACAGCATGACAAAGGACCCAATTTTTTCCTTAATGTAAGTAGATGAGGGGAAGAAACCTACTTGGAATATGTCATATGTTTCATGCATTTTTTGGCTTGAATGCTCCAATCCTAGTCTGAACTGCCAAAATTAGAAATTTCACAACTAGACAACACAAGACAAGAAACTATGAGGTCTATGTAGCATCATATATCTACTTCATTCAATAGATCAGAATGGTATTGAAATATATGAAATAATGACATCAAATATAGGAAAACAAATAACTATTTGTATTGATCTAAATGGAGTGAGTTACAACCATAAATAGGTGTCAATATTGTAGAAGAGCTCCTCCAATTTGTTGACTTGTCCTTCCTTTCTCACAAAGTTTACCTCTAGTCATGCTAAATGCATAAAAGGATAACTCTCACAACAACCTCATGAGGGTAGAATCACACTCCAAAACCTAACCCCTTACATATGGACATCTTTAAATATATAGAGGAGTGAGGTAAGTTGGGAGTTCTTACCCTTTTACCAATCTTGGGATTGATATCCACTCTTGATGGGAGGATGAGATATAAGGATAAGGTATGGAAACTCCAATGTAGGATAAGATAGCATTCAAATGTTTTGTTTGAGATAAATGGTCACAATAGATCCTAGAAGCTTTTGGAAATGGAGGCTTCTGTAATTTCTCTCTTTTTCCTGTATTTCTAAAACCAACACAGGTGAAAAGGGGAGCAACTTTTATGTTATCAATAGAGGCCACAGTGGACCACCACTAGGTAAATGTTATGCATCAAGATGTCAGGGTGCATTGATACTAAAACTATCTCAAGTGATGCAGTTTAGGGAATAAACTGTGGGGAATAAGAGATTCATATGTAGTTCTTTGTGCAATGATGGTGTAAAGGAGGAATAGGATATGAATGATGCCATTAGGAGGCTAATTGACTATATGTGACAAAATAGCCTATAACATAGTGCCCCCTAAAGCACAAAGTCAAAGATGATGACTGATGACAGAATTGCTTTACCTTGTGTCATGTATGGATCAAGAATAGTTGACGAGCTTCATCTTATATTATAATACATTTACATCATGACATTCTTTTACTGAGGGAGGCATACACATACCCAACACATAAACTAGCATTACATGTATAATGATGAAAATATATGTCCATTGATGGCTAATAGTGGACCCATGACTGGATGATTCTGATTATGATCATGGCCATCATACATAGTGATATCTATATAATCCTGAAATCATAGCCTGAATTTCGGGTCTTCTATCTCAATCACAAGACCAACCAATGTACGAGTCTAACCATGTGAATTAATGAGCTGAATTTGAACATGGTGGAAACCATTTGATTATCGGCCAATGACGTAAGTTCCTAACATACGTGAGAGAAACCAATGATGATTTTAATAAGTCTCAAGGTACTCAAGTACAATCCGTATGGTGTGAATAAATGACTTGATGTTGAACACCACACAAAATGTTTCGGTCAAAGGCCATTGATGTAAACCTATCATTGATAGCAAGGAAAATTTCCATTGATGTATGGAAGTACCATGGTACCAATGGGTGTTTCTAAGTCAACTTCATGGATAATGTGATGATGTCAATAGGAAGTGACCCGTCACAAGAAGGCTCTAATGTATCCCCCATCAACGACACAAAATGGGTACCATGATTGAGACATAATGATCAGAATGACATTGATATGGAACTTGATCTGGAAAGGAAAACATGGAATCAAGGCTTCATAGTATTGTAATGGATATAAGCTAAATGAATTCTCTTGAACACAATCACAACATTGAATGGAGTTGGTAGCATTGACCCAAAATAGAAATGGAGGCCCTGAAAACAGTATGATAGGCAAAAGAAAATAAGATTACCCAACCCAACGACCATGGAGATGAAGTGGAAGAATGTTGT